>JAUMHI010000067.1:9521070-9543375 GCA_032359435.1 Enteromius unitaeniatus
GGTACTTGACACTGGACTTCAGGCATTTTGGCATTTCCCTCTCCCCAGTCTTCCTCCAGACTCTGGCACCTTGATTTTCTGAATGACATGCAAAATTAGCTTTCCTCTGAATAAAGTACTTTGGACCACTGAGCAACAGTCCAGTGCTGCTTCTCTGTAGCCCAGGTCAGGCGCTTCTGCTGCTGTTTCTGATTCAAAAGTGGCTTGACCTGGGGAATGCGGCACTTGTAGCCCATTCCCTGCACACGCCTGTACACGGTGGCTCTGGATGTTTCTACATCCACTGCTTCCGCAGGTCCCCCAAGGTCTGCAATCGGTCCTTCTCCACAATCTTCCTCAGGGTCCGGTCACCTCTTTTTGTTGTGCAACGTTTTCTGCCACATATATATTTATATACAATATTAAAACAATAAAAGGCTTAAAACTACTTCAGTTGTGTGTAATCAGTCTAAAATATATAAAAGTCTAATGTTTATGAGTACATTACAGAAAAATAACGAACTTTATCACAATATGCAATTTTTTTGAGAAGGACCTGTATAATATAACTAAATATGTGTTAATTGGTTTAAATTGGTGGGTATACACAGCATATATTGTGAGCAAATACTATTCTAACAGTCGTGTCTCTAAAATTTGATTGGATGATTAGTGACAAATCAGTTCAGTATTGTATTTTTGTTTGGTATTTTTTAATTTTTATATCTATATTATTGCTAAGACATGCAATTTATTAGCATTGGTGTCTTTTTGTGTATATAATGTAGTCACATTAATCGACTACTCCCATCTAATAATAATATTGATAATAATAATGTGGTTGTGGGTGGTGCTGCTGCTTAAAAGGGTTTATTTAAAGAACATAACCTACAAAAAGCTGTCTAAAACTGATATTTAGACCCCAGTGGTGTGTTTATATGCTAAACAAAAATACAAAGATAACATTAGTGAACTTAGTGAATTAGTGAAAAACACTACAATGATAAAATATTTTATTTAGGCTTAACGTAACAAATTTTACTATTACAATTCTTAGTTAAAATGTATTACAAATTACATTACTTATAACTTATGCTCATAAATGCATCATTTATTCTTTATTACCCCCTAAGCTTGCCAAACAAAACTTGACAAATGAATACAAAATGTATGTCCTAGGTGTGCGTTTACAGTCATTTTATTTCTGCGACCAAAATGTAGAATCGGAAATCCAGACTATAATCAGAACTATGGCCTGCTATGAATCCTGTTCATAATGTTTATTGGACAAATAAAATGTTAAAATGCACCCTGACAGCAAACGCTACTGCACTTCTCTCGGTTTTTCACTAGATGGCAAACAAGTCAGCTGGTGTGGTTAGGCGTTGAGCTTCAGGCTTTCTAAGGGTCGGGCAAAACAAATGTAGGGTTTCTTTTAGATCCCCCCTAGTGGCTTGAGTGTAAGCGAGGGTTCGGATGCTGCGCGAGGCCGTCTGTATCTGCATCTCTCGCATCAGCGCCACGCACGCACACACACACACACACACACACACACACTCACACACACACACACACACATACAGCATCTCCATCTCGACGCTCCACCTGCCCTCATCAACAAGCCGAATTGAAACTGTCTTTGAGGCCGTTTAAAGCGTGAAAGTTCCCCGCTTGGTGAGTACGTGTTTACAAACCTCTTTTCATCCGGTGCGTGCTGTGTTTGGGTGGGAGATAAATTGTTGTGACTGGTAAACCAGCCATAAAAGGGGCGCGGATGCTTTATTCTGTGGCTGATGTTTCGGCACCTGGATTTTAGGCTGTAGAGTTCTGCTGTGCTGTGTATTTATTCTCTTTCATCTGAAAAGATCAAGGTTTGTGTGTTTTTAAGCTTTCGGGTTGACATCAGGCAGATACGCGCGAGGTGTTTACCTAATTCTTTGATTTAGAAGGTGTGATGGAGCTCGGCGTGGTTTATTGATGTGCCAGAGGTGTATAGATTTTTTGTTTTATAATTAAAGGTGGTAGATATTTGACTTGGAGCCATATTTTAGTGCTATTTTACAAGTGTTTTTTTAATCCTCTACATTTATAGGCTGGTGAAAAGTGAAATAATCTTTTAAACATGGTTAAACTGGGGAGTAATCTACAAGACAAAGGAGCAAAAGCTGTTAGCGTTGAGGACGGCTTTCAGAACGTCCCCCTCATCACGCCCTTGGATGTTACTAATCTTCAGTACCAAGCCCCAGACAAGGTAAGGAAGATTGTTCTTCGGGTCTTATATAATAGTACATTACCCAGCCTCTTGTCAGGTCAGAAAAAACCTGCAGGTATGTCACATAGCAAAATGTCAAATGCCTAGAAAGCATACAGATGTATTAACCCTATGTGTTATCTTAATTTGCTAGGTAGTCTTTGATTTTATCTATAGATGTTCTTGTGTTTTATTTAATATGGTAACCTTTGACTGGTTTGCCGCTACAATCCTCTGCTTTTAAGGTTAAGTTGCTTTAGGGTGCGAGCTGTGACACTTTCTGTGAGTGGTGCTTCAGCCCTAATTTGGGATTCTGCTGAGGAAGGCACAATCATTCTTTGCACCTGCTAACTGAAGTGGCCTGTCACTCTGTCCAAACCTGTGCACAAGCCAGTCACAAAAGGGTACGCTCTCATATTTTAAGGAGAGCACAGCCCTCCATGCAAGCCTGAGTACCCCACGCCCACCCCCCTCTCCCCAATCCTTTATTGGCCTGCATGTCAAAGAGAAAAAGCCAGTGTATCTTTTATCTCAGATGACATATGGAGGCTGCATCCTCTTTTTAATGCCAGCTCAGAAGTGAAGAGGATGTGTTGGATTATTAACATGTCTAAGTCGCCCCGGTGAGATTTTTTTCTTTTCTTGTGAAAACTAGCGGCTCTCAGAGACTATGCAATAGGGTTTTATGTAAACTTGATCATTAGTGTGTTGTGCAATGAAAACTTTTCGTAAATATATTGTTTTACAGTTTCAAATTTTAGCTCCGATTTTGAGTGGTATATGCAAGAATTAGTATATGAAGAGGATAAAAGTAAGAAAATACTGGTTTTATTTCCAGTAAAATATCTTGGATAAGGGCATTTAGTGCTCTGAGGCCTTGCAGGACAATGATCCTGCCCTGATTACATGACATAATGCATCAATATAGTTCTTATTTGATTACCAAAAATGAGGTTGTAATTATGAAATTTTCTTGTAAGATGAAAATGAATTGTAATTTTACAGAATGGCCCTGAGCCTAAGTCAGAAAGATGACTGAATTTGTCTTGTACAAATTATTTAAAAGCAGTTTGTTCAAATATGCCCAATTAATTTTCAAAAGAAGATCCCTTAGTTCAGTTCAGGAGTACACAGATTTGAAGACGGTTGATAACTCTAATGATAAGAACTGTTTTTTTTTTTTTATGTAACTAATTAATAATGCTGAAAACCAGTGCGGAACCAACTTAACACTTAAGAGATTGTAAAAATCAAAAGTAAAGTTTGCATGGTTGAAGGGAAAGTAGAATTATGAAACAGAGAGAAGTCTCTTCATAGCATCTGAAGTTGCTGTAATCCATACACTCGATGCAATTCTGTCACCTAAACTTAGACAATGTAATAACCATAAATTTTTCATGCTGACATTAAAGTGTTTAAGCAGGACAAGGATCAGCCCTGCGGGAAATCATTATCTTTCTCTAGAGGTCTGCAGATAGCAATCAGGCAGTAATGACTGCAAATTATTTGAAAGCTGTCTTAGAATTATTTATTTTACATGAGCCAAGTTAAGAACACAATCTTTGAAGAATTAGGTTTATTTACTGTAATGAGGTATGTAGATTCGATAAAAAAATACAATGATGAGTTTTTGTCAGTCATTTGACACCATAAATGAAGAACAAAAAATATGGATTTAATCTTTTATATTTGAGATGTAACTAATGTTACAAGCACTGCATCTACTCTTGGGTCCACTGCAAATGCTATTTTAATTTCCCCAGAAGAACTTACATGTGGAAGCATTTGGCCAGGTTGTCTTATTGTTTTCCACAATCTCGAAACCACTCCATTATCATCGGACTACCAAATTCATCATCTGCTAATTGCATGCAAATCACAAGCTGCATGTTATCACTATCTCATCATTATTCAAAGCATTTATTCAATCAAATGGGTTGTCATCTCAGCATATCTGTACAACACATATATTGGAGAGGATCAATCTAGTCCGATCCAGAGTGGTCCCTGGTGTCGACACTATCGATGGCTTGAATCAGCAGCAAAAAAGACAATGCGCAACCTTGCCTGGAGGCAGAGGTTGCATTCTGGGGGAGTGAAAAAACAGAATAACAATCCCAGCGATAACAGAGTGCCTCACATAGCTCATAGAAGGAGAGAGAAATGGAAGCAGACAAGATGGTTATTCAAGGGGAAAATGAAATGTCAGAGGGTTTGGGAAGGAGACAGATAAGCAGTAATTGCAGAGTTCATGACAAGTGGTTGAGTTTCATCCAGTGGTCTACAGGGCATTAGACTTGATCAACCTCAGGGTTTCTAGAAAGCAAGGTGACAGAATCCGAGGTCAATACTGATACGCAATCATCTAGAGGTGTCATTCCTCCATCTGTTACCACACATCTCACCTTCAGCGAGGGTTGGGCACAATTCAAGTTTCGAGTTTGTGTCCTCTTAGTTCACTAGCTGGAATTTAATTTGAATGACAAGATAAGAAATTCACCAAATTGCAATTCACTAAATATGTTTTTTGGCATGTCTAACCTGAATCCACTTGAGTCCAAGTTTTATAAACCCTACCTAAACCACATACTCGTGTGGTTTCAAACCAGATTAAAATTAGATTTTTGTTTGTATTTCAAGTAGGTTTTTTCATCATCTGGGATGCAATGCGATCTACCTAGTCTGATTTGCCATGCTTGAGTGCTGTTGTGGGAATAGGCTTGGATTTTGGTAAGGCCAATTATGACAACATTACTGGAAGTCCTGTTTGCCTCAGCATGTCTGTGAGATCAGTGATTTTGAGTGATTTAAAAACCAGCATGACGTCTACCATGAGAAAGGCCTAACCTGATTATGGTTATTATTGATTGTTGATTGAAGTTACTGGCTTTATAGTGCAGTTATCAAACCCTCAGGGAATTTACTGTTGACAGCTGTTTTGATGTATAAACGCTCTTTTCGCAGGTGGTGGTGAAGACACGAACCGAGTATCAGACGGAACAGAAGAATAAGGCCAAGCTGAAGGTTCCCAAGGTGGAGGAGTTCACCATCAGTGTGACTGATGGAGTTTCTGAAAGGCTGAAGGTATGGCTGGATTTCTTTTGTAGGAATTCATAGAAAGAAAATGTAACAATTAGTGTACGATGATATGTTTGCAATTAGTTCTGTCAGTTCTTTTAAATTGCTTTGGTGACTTTGCATTCCACTTTCCATACTTGCTTAAATACATCATGGCTGGTCAGAAGATGTTATAGGTGCTGGTCTAATGCCCTGGGATTTCTATGAACAGCATGGATATTCATGCTGGTCCAAAAACATTTACAGGTTGCGTCCAGGTTTTTTCATAGCATTTATTTAAAGCATCACTACAATAGGATTGCGATACAAAGATGTTCTAAAGATCTCTTCTATTTTAAGTGTCATTAATGACATTCAATGTTTAAGTCCTCTTTGCTTCAGCTATTTGGATTGAAGGCTGGAAGCAGTTCTAGAGGCAGTTGGGTGATAGAGAGATGTTGGCAGTCTGAACTGTTTTCATTAATGCAGAGTTGGAGAGTCTGGAGGGACGTTTTACCGAGCAGTGAAGGTCATTGGAGAGACAGGTGAAGAAGACAGCAAACATTGCTAAAAGACTGACTTCGTTCTTAAATGACACTGACTGAAACTGTCAGCTGTCATGAAAGCACAGTGCTCTAGGAAAACAATATTACGTTTGACATACTCAGAATATTTCCACAGACATAATCTAGATGTTCTGCCCTGAGATCATCCTTCAACTTTCTGCTTGTTATTTTTTTGAGGTACTGAAGGAAACATACCAGAGCCTTCTTGTATGAGCTTGTTGTAAGAAACTCTTCTCGAGGTTGTTGCCTAGAATGAGTCATTCGGAGTACAGAAAGCTAACTGCAGGGTTATCTCTGCTGTGTGAAGCCTCCCAGTTGGATTTTTTTCATATTCCCTGCCGTAGCTCCACCAGCAAGTAAAGAAGGAATGTTCCCCCTCATTAAATGTTCAAAACAAAAGAGAGTTGCGGTCTCTTGGTGTCTTATGCAGCCAAGTGGAACATATTAACATATCATGTTAAAATAAATGTGGTATTATGACAACTTAATTAAGGAGGGAGGCTATATGATTTTTGTTTGTTATTAGTACAGTCGGCTGTAAGCTTCGGGAGAGATAATATAGGGAAAAGGATAAGTTTGGTTCTGATTTCACAACTATACTAAGTGCCACACAAATTTACTAAACACATGCCTATTTATTTTATTGTTGTTCAGAAATAATTACATAACTACTAATAAGTGTTACATATGTAGTGAAAAAGAATATTCAGAGACAGATAAAGTAGGATGGGAAATTTGGATACGATTGTCGCATTTGTCCTCATGGCAGCAGTTGAAAACTTTAAAATTGGTCATGAAGCAAGCCCTTGGTTTATTGTTATCATATGGTAAAAAGACAATTTTAAATACTTTAATGTATGATAAATAAACCTTTCAAAAATTACTGGGTTAAATACAACCCAACACTTGTTGTTTTGACCCAGTGGTTGGTTTATTATCCATTTAGGGTTAATCATTTTACCTAATTGCTGGGTCAAAACAACCCAATTGCTGGTTGTGTCCATATATAATCCAGCATTTTTTAAAGTGTAATAGGTTTTCTGAGGGTGAATCAACACAAATAACGATTTAGTCATTCTAAAATCAATACATATTCATAACTGTTATTTTACAAAACAGTGTTTACATAATAATGTTAAAGTGGAAAAATATTAGTATTTCTAACTTCTCTCTCATGGTTTTGGAATCTATCATACACGCGGTTGGGCGGTCGGAGACATTCTAGATGCAGAATTTGAAATAATTACTTAATACGTCCAAAGATCATATCAGGTACAAAATTTCACCATACGCATATGATTGGAACACCAAACAGCTCCTGAACTACTTTCTATTGTCGCTTGTCGGTTTAACTCTATGTATTTATTTATTTATTTTTTAAGAATTACTTAATTTTTAAGAGTTAGAGTTTAACATTTTAACGCAGCATAACTGCGGAACATATCAGATCCATTACATTCAAAGATATTTTTTGTGATTATGCTAGGCGCTTTTGAACAATCGGCAGCAACCATCTTACAACTAAATTCCAACATGCTAACATAAAAACAAAAATATTGCTGGTTACTATAATTTTTCCATGCCCATGTAGCATTGTTTGGAAAATCAGAAACATTGTTTTAGAAAGGTATGTAAATCAGATTCAAAATTATGCTTTTCTTTCTTTAGAATGTTTGCTGATGAATTGTGCTCAATATGCTTTTAAATTACTGAAGTAACAGACAAGCACATGCATAAATTCTTATTAGAAATAACTTGTCAAACTCCAGGAATACACCCCTGCAGAACCTTCAGGTAGTGCTGCAAACCAATTAATAATCTGCCTGAAAATAATAAAGCTTCTTAATGGAGAACGTCCGCGCACACAAAGACACGCAAATTCTCATGCGCAGTGCCAAACAGATACCCAGCTAATCCTCAGACATAGCTGCACAATCCCCTAGCTGAATGGATGTCAAGCTGACAGCAGACATGAGGGACGGGAAGAGAGAGATAGAAAAATAGAGGACATTGAGCTGAAATGCTGCCCCGTCAGTCTCGGCATCTCTGAGAGAGTGCATCAGAATAAGAATGAAGGAGAGTGGTTGGGTGAGCGGCAGACGTGCTCGCTTGAAGGACCACTCACATCCTGGCACAACCACACTGCACTGCTGGGCCCTTCGGCTCTTGTTTAGCCTACCATTTTAACATCTCCAGAGAGAAAATGGGAGGGAACAAGGAATAAAAAGGAGGGTGAAAAAGAGTGCTTCACTGGAGGCAACTAGTCAGACAGACTGAGAGAGAAACAAAATTAATATACAGTTAAGCTTTTATTAGACCAGAAATACATTGGGCATATTTTAAAATCTGCAGTTTTCATTGCACTTTTTAACTAAAGCTGCACACTTGCAATTTAAAAACAGCTGTGTATGTTCTTGAAAAATATTCTATATTATACATTTAAAACATTATTCTATTTTCATTTTCATTGGTTTTATTTGTTTAATTTGATATTATTATGTCTTCGATATTCACAGTGGTGATTATTAAAGGTTAATTCCATTCTGAAATAAAAATGTTTAATGTCATTAATCACTTACCCCCAAGTAATTCCGAACACAATATAAGATATTTTGTTTGAAAACCAGGAGGTTTGACCCACTGACTGCCAAGTAATGAACACTATCAAGGTCCAAGAAAGTATGAAAGACATTGTCTGAATAGTCCATCTGCCATCAGTGGTAAAACCGTAACGTTATGAATCTACAAGAATACCGTTTTTATAAAAAAATAACGACTTTATTCAGCAATTTAGCATCATAGCCTCACCATAGCACCATTTTGGAGAGTATCGTTTGTGTGCAAACTGTGTATGCTGTTCTGTGTCAGACACTACACATTGATAATGCGTAAATAAACTTAGAAAACTTACTGTATTCATGCGGCACAGCTGACACAGAACAGTGTACACAGTTTGAGTCCAGCGGATACTCTCTAAATTGTCGCTACAATGCTGAATTGTTGAATAAAGTTGTTACTTTTGTATTCTTTCCAAAGTCTTCTCGTAGCTTCAAAACATTACACTTGTACCACTGATGGCAGATGGATGTCTTTATATAGTGAATACTTTTCTGGACCTTGACAGTGTTCATTACTTGGCAGTCAATGGGACAGTCACAAACCTCCTGGTTTTCTTACAGAATATCTTAAATTGTGTTCTGAAGACAAACAAGCTTTTATGGGTTTGGAACAACATAAGGGTAAGTGATTAATGACAACATTTTCATTTTGAGGTGGATTAACCATTTAAAGCCAGTGTATTTACATGGTAATTCCATAATGCAGTGTTAAAAACAGATGATGTCATGGCATTTTTTTCTGCCTAGTGTAAAGGCAATTGCTTGCCGTTTTCATATCCATAATGTTTTTGCATATTACGAAATAAAATACTACTGTTACCATACCCAAAAGTCAATGGTAATACCATGGTACTTTTTGTTACCTTTTAGTTAGTGTAAAGTCATCCGAATACCATATTTAAGTACCATAGTAAGCCATTAATTCTATGATAGTACATGTGCAAAAAGATAACATTTATTGGAATATGCTTTTTGAAAAGAATTTAACAAATGCCTTCTGTCCCTTTAAAATACTGAAAGTCTGCAAGCATTAAAGCTGAAATGCCTTTGTTGGTGCAATGTAACTCATCCTGTCATTGACAGAAAAGAGACCGCCATGCAGAGAGATGCATTTGAGGGCACACAATCCACTTTTGTATAACGCTGCCAATCCATTCTCCCAAGTCACGCAGTAAATTGTCACTGGCTGTTCGCTCGATGACAAAATAAAGTTCCCAATCATGTGGGAGTGCCAGGAAACAGAGACGATTGCCACCCATGCTGAAGTCTGGAGACCATGCTATGCTGCAGTTAAGATGAATAGCTCGTAGCATCCCCCTACAGATGATGGCCATTCATTGAATTTGACAAATCGTTTGTTTGGGCAAAACCATATGTTGTCAAGCAGTGACCCCGGGTAATGCAGGGGGCAGTCAATGTCAGAGTGATTGATCGTGTTGAGTGATGGTTTTTATAGTCTCCAAAGGCAAGCTGGAAACACTCAGCCCCCGGTTTTTACATGAGGTCTCCACTTCAGTGCCAACTAAAAAGCATATATAATGTGGCCACAATTTTCATTTACAAAAATTTTAATCCTTGCAGAGTTTACTCACTGTCGATTTTAATTCATCTGTTTATACACACATATATATATATATGTATATACTGTAGTTTATATATTTTTTTATATCAGTAAATTGGGTCCAAAAGTTACGCTCCGAAAAGGACATGCGACTATTACAAAAGTACTCTAACAAATGAAAGGTTCTGTTTTTCTTTCTGACATGAGGGTGAGTAATCAGGCACGTAGCCATCTAATCAGGCCACATCCTCCATGTTTCCAGATTTATTTTTTTAATTTTCAGTTGTTTGTTTGATTTAATAGCAATATCTGGCAACACTGCACCATGGACACTTAAATTGACAGTAATCAAAAAATCACACGGACATGTTATTGCTGAGAGGATATGACATTCGGCGAGGGAAAAAAAGAGAGAATATAAATACAGTAGTACACCAATCTGTAGAAGGTTTCAGAATGAATTTTCAAAGAGTGATGCTAAAACAATTTATAAACGGAACTAGACAATGTTATCATCTATACAACAATGATTATTAATGAAAACTATGAGAGTAATATGTATTGTTGCATGAGTTTTAAGCAGCTGATAAAATTACCCACCCTATAGCAAAGTAACTATTAACAAATTCTGATGCAATAAATAGGGTACAGTTTGAAAATAATCATCCCTCCAAAAAATATTTTTATATATTATAAATATTATCATGCATGTCTCTTTTAAAGTGTTTATAGTGTATATAATGAGTTAGTGCTATACCTGTAGCACACACTACTTTTCAAAGCCTAGCTACAGCCTTTTGAGTAATGGTAACAGGATTTTCAACTATCCATTATAGTTTATATCCTTAAAAAACCCATATTGATTTTGGACACTTTAGAATTTTCCACATCAACCAGTATGTCATTACTGGTCTGTATTACATCACACACATCTTGTATCTGCAGTTGTCATATTCTGTGAAGCCAGAGACGCCATTAGAATTGAATGAAAAGCTTGGGCAATTTACTGGAGTCATTTGTCAAGTTAAAATGCGACAGTGTATTTGAACTCCTGCGGGACGCACTGTTCTCTGTTCACAATGACAGAGATGATTTATGACACCAGATGGCTTTTCCTCTGTTTGAACCCTGATTAATCTCACCTTCCACCACTGCTGCAGAATCACATTCATCTCTTTTGTCTGTATCTTTGCAGATAGAAATATCACCCACTTATTGATGGAGACAGGTTACACGTTTACATGCTCGACTTAATTACTTGTCATTATATAAGGTCACATATGCCTTAAATGGTTTTATTTTAACATAGTATAAGGTTATAAATATCTACACCGAAAACTGATTTTTATGTCCATTACCCTTATTTCGCTTTCTCTGGGTGCTGAAGAATTTTTCATTGTGTGCATGTTGTGATGGAGAAAAATCAGAACTCAGCACAGTTGTTTTTTACATTTTCTTCTCATTAAATATAAGCTTTAGTACAGGCCTACCAACATATATATATATATTTATTATATATATTTATATAACGATTCACAAAAATCATGGTTCGATTCGATAGGACACAGTGGTGACACGTTTCGGTATGTTTTCGATACAGCAAAAAAAAAATGAAATGTCTTTGATTTTTTTCACATTTTTATTTATCAAAACTGACATAAAAGTATGATCTTGTTTTTTTTTTCTTTTACTTTGAGGAACAGTGGAGCTATACTTCACATATCTTCTGGGGTTTCTTCTTAGCAGCAAATAAAACAAAACCTCCTTTATAACCAAAACCAAATGCTCCTTATATAAAAATGAAATGCAATACTGTAGTAATTATAAATAGTAAGAAAATAACTTTTTTTTTAAATGGAACTCCGTTTCAAAAATGTTTAATTTTTAAAAAAAAATTTAAGTTCAGAAAGATGAGAGTATCCACATTTTGTGTCTTTAACACACGGGCCGCTGTTGTGCTTTAGCTAAAGAAGGTCACAATCTTTCTGTTCTGAGTGCTAGGAGGGCTCAATAACATTTAGCATTTTCTTTACTATAAATGTAACCGCCGTTACCGATCGATTGTTCTGCCCTGTTCGAATCTATATAACTTATTAATTCAACACCTGCTTTGTTTTAATATATAATTTGTTGTTGAAATAATTAAATATTACAAAATAAAATGCATGTAAATGCCACCTGGTCCTCGTTTTTTATTTTTTTCCAAAATAAATAGATAAATAACACATTACACTTAAGAAACAGAGCTTTACTCACCAGATGAGCAAGTTCAGCATAATGATAACACATTTTGAGCTCGCATACAACTACGACTAATGAATCTGGATTGTGTCCACACTGTAGTGTGATCTAATACAAAATGCAAATGACTTTCTCTCGAGTCACACACTTCCTGTATGTGCTGTCTTTATGGAATTCAGGCAATACCCAGATGAAATATGAATACCAGACATTATGACATTACAACCTGCACAGGTAATAGACGAGAGAATGAATCATGACATAACATGTTTCGCTCTAAAATCAAAAGAAAGTTTTGATGAAAAGTACACTATATACACCGTATGACATCATATATTTTGAGGGCCTTCATTTAGTTTCGTTATGATACAACTTTGCAGGACATCTCCAGAAAATGTGCCAATGCTGGTGAAAATTTTTCTAGCAGAATGGCAAAATGCATATCACTGTATCTGGCTACACAGCAAAATGAGTTCACGTTATTCTATGCCACTGTTGCCTCTCTTGAGCCAAAGACTCCTACCTATGCACCTATAGGGTGCTTGGGGAGCAATTAGTAGCGTGGCGCAGCTCTCCCTACTGCACAGCTTCTCTCTGTCTTTCTCTGTCTTTCAGCACACACTGTTAGCAGGGCTAATGGCCAAAATGCCCACAGGCTCACTGGTGTGAGAGACACGGCCCTGGAGAGGCAGTCTTGTTATTCTGCCATATTGTTGATTACCCCCTACAGAAGCCTTCTAGCTCTACACTGGATCAGAGAAGCAGTTAGCACATCGCAAGTAGACTACACTTGAGAGGAAGTTAGATTAGCACTGCAGTATAACTGACAGATACAACTTCCCTGTTAAAAACCAAAAAAAAAAGCCAAAGATTTTCCAGAGATTTTCAATCAGGTTTAGATTTGTCCTCTGGGCTGGCTGTTTCATTATTTCAGTTCTTAGCTTTAAGGAACTTCTTTACCTGTTTTGCAGTGTGACAGGAGCATCGTCTTGCATGAATACACATTTGCATTCTCCTTGCCTAAATTTGAACAAAATGTTCCCCATCGAACCCAAATAAGTTAAACTTGCGAGCAATCCAAACTGCATTAGTAATGAAGCCAATGAATTGAATGAATGGAGCTAAGCTAAACGCTAACATGGTGGCGCCGTGTGCTACAGTGATGCATGCACTTAGACGGGACAGATATGTATCAACTTGTCTAAGTTGAGGAAAGAACATAGTGGAATATGGAAAAACAGTGGCATTTTCTTTTAATATACTGTGCTTCACAATACAACGATTGTATGAAGTATATGCTTTAAAAATTGCCCTTTCGCTCCTGTCAGAAGTGTTCAAACGCTGGAAAATCGGTGTTCAGTTAATACTCTAATAGAGATTTTTTAGAGGTTTTGATATTTCTTAGAACTGTTTCTCTGTTGCAGTTAAATAAATAAAAAACCTTTTCTCTTTAGAATTCTAAGATAAGAGTAGGTCAAAAGGGATTTTTTTTTCTCAGTAGCTCTCTTTTGCCTTAAAAATTCTGAAGGGTTCTTTGATAAATAGTGTTTGTCTTTTAGATTGTTCTTTTGTCCCCTTCAATTTGGGTATCTCCAAAGAGACCCAGCCTAATTGGCTCATATTGAGATACAGTAATTGGAGCTGAACATGACATTTCTGTCCTACCCCTGAGGAGAATTCTTTCATTTGTGTCACTTCTCCTTTTGTGAAATGGAAAGGGATTTCTAGCCATGTAGAGAGCCACACTATGGATCAGTGTTTCTGCATTAATAGTTGTCGAGACTGTTTTGGCTTATTCAAAAGCAGTTGTTATAAATATGTAATATCTGTAGTAATTAGGCCATGATTAGATAAAAAATGCTTTACGGATCAAAGCGTGTTTTTAATGTGTGCAGATATTAACGTTTGTACAAACGTCTGCAGCTAATAAATTCATAAATTCGTAAATTATATTTACATGACATAAAGGTTTCAATAGACAAAGACAATAAAACAGTTCTAAAAATGATGAAAATGAGAGCAAACAGACAGAATGTTGCTACACCAGCAACATTAATAATATAATAAAGCTATACACACACACACACAAGCATTTATATACATATACATATATATATATATATATATATACTCTACGTCTTTACATTTTTAAAACAAGCTATATGCTGTCGAACATATGGAACAACATTAATATCAGGTACATCCTGGTACCTGGAAGATGGTGCCTTAGAACAGATCAAGGCCATATTTTCTTCTAAGAGGACAGACTGGCATTAATGCTTAACAAATACTAAATAATCAACCTAGTCTTTTCTGTTCCCTTAATTCCTAACGCGTCACTGTCATTTTCCCCAGCCTCTCCTCACGCTGTTTTACCGCTGTGTGCTTAGGAACAGATGAAGCTTAAGATTACAAATCCCACAACTGTTTTATTCCCCTTAAAATGTCTGTGCACTTTTCTTCAGTTAATCTTACAGTACATGCTCAAAAATACAAGGTGGGAGGAGTGGGTAATTTGGAAAGCAGATGTCTGAGGTATTGTTCATCTTATAAAAATAAAAGCTTGATATCTTCTTTGATGCTCTGTGGTTAGCCTTGGAACACATCTCATAACATGAGTCCTCCACCATCTGAAGCTCAGGGATGCATTGATTTACTTATTGACTGGCACCACACTGCTTTGTGGGAAACGTTGTTATGCGGCAAGAGTAGATGAAACTGAGAATCTCAGAACCCCTGAGGAAATTGTGACGGATGGGCTGCTCACACATACGGAGTGGAAAGTGGTCTGGCTGTGTTTGTAGGGGATTGTTGCAGTTGCAGAGGCAGCAGGACAATGACAGGAACAAGGGAGACTCTTTGAACTACAACTACAGAAACCCAGAGTCCTCATAATGAAAGCACGGGGATGCTAAGACAGATTCCTTTTATATTGATTGAAAAACAAAAACAAAAAAAGACAAATGAGAATTTTATTTTTACTAGACTGCACTGACAGTGGGGAGCAAGTTGCATCTTCTTACTTAAGTCTTAAATTTATGTGCCGAGAAAAAGCACCCACACAGAAAAATACATGAAAAAATACAAAAGGCAGTTGCAAAATGTGCAATAAAAGTAAATGGGAAATAAATCCATTGTTTGAATCATCCACTATAAAGTATGAAGTTTTTATTTGTTATGAACATTAGAGTTAGTAAAACTTGGACATTTTTTCATTCACATTCATACAAATATGTACTTGGCCAGAGTTTTGATTAGGAAAGGCTAATAATGCACACTTGCGAAACTGTCACAAAACTGTATTGTGGTATGTAATATTGGTGCTGCAGAAACATTGCTACAGGCACATATTTCCAATGAGCCTGGGTTTAGAGTTAGTGTAGTTATGAAGTCAGAAGCACTGAATGCATTTTACAGGATTCATAGGTTCAATCCCCTTGTAAAAGTGTTTTTAAAGAAATAGCTTACCAAAAAATGTAAACTCCGTAATCAATTACTCACCCTCATGTCGTTCCAAACTCACAAGGCCTTGTTCATCTTTGGAACAAAAATTATGAAAGAAACTGAAACTGTAAAACTGTGGTCCTCTGTGATTCATAAAATAAGTAAGTAAGTGGCTGTCTGTTTTGAGAATTTAAAAAAAAGCACATCAAGGAGCAAAATGAATACCCCTGGATCTTGACAGTATATTGAGGTCTTATGAAGTGAAACAATCAGTCTGTGCAAAAAACTGAACATTATTTACAACATTATTACCTGTAATCCAAAACCTCAGACAAATGTTCCTTTAAACCTGTTCTTTACGAACTATTTCACCAAATTGGACTCAACCATCTGAAACAGTCAACAGCTCGACCAGCACAAATCTACAAGTTACTCAAGCAACACTCACTTTTGGATGTGGAAGTCACTACCAATATTTTTGGTATTTACCAAATCATTCAGAGATCCCGTTCCTCCAACAGTCTGCAAACTGAGGAAACAGCTCTTCAGTCTCAGACTGAAGAACAAAGAGCTGCTGATGTGCACGTGTGAACCAAGCACTTGAATTAGCCTTTGACATTTGCGCATGAATTACAGACCTGGACCCACATTCTACATTTTTATGGATGCTTAATTTCCATTGGTTTCCCCCACTATCATGAGGATGCTAAACAGATTCTCCAGTCTCTACATCAAACTTCATACACATTCCAAAGAGAAGCAGGAGACCTCCGTGCCGGCCATCAATGACTTAACCAGACCAGTGGTCTGGCTCCACACTTGCAATAAACATCGCACACACGTAATTTTCAAAGTAATTTTCTCTATTTTATGCTATGATTAAGCAATTGTAAAGGGATCCCGTCTATGCATGCGTTATGTGTATGTTCCCTTTTTCTACAATTTTCTACAATTTCTATGATGTTTTGAAATAAACTGCAACACCCAAACGGTGGGTGTGCCAGGGAACTATCCAAAGTCCCTAACCCAAACTATTCCATGCTCAAAATCCCTTCTTCTTGAGACAAGCACTCTCCAACACTTTGCAAAACTCATCTCTTGAGTTTAACCTTCAGCAGTTTTAGCTTCAAGTAACTTTGTCAACTCGCTGTGGACTATTCCTACCTCTCGAGGAACCAGAGGAAAACCTCTAGCTCACACCTAAAGGTCGATCATCCGAATCAGGACTCTTTTGCAGAAACAAAGACCAATGCAAGTAACATTTATTTAGATGCGTGTTTATGTCTGAGCCCCTTTTTAGATGATTAATTGTGGTTACTGTGGTTAATTGATGTGAAAAACTGCCATTCTCTCTATCTTCCTTACTTTCCTTTATCCTGTATGTATGTGTTTTGCTTAATTTTGTTGTATGTTAGCTATAGCCTCAATTATTAAATTCCTTATATTCACAATAGTCTCTGTGTGCTGCTCACTGAATGTTCATCCTTTGGCTACATGCTAAATTACTGCTAGTACTGCAGAGTAGGAAAGCTATCCTTCCTTGGCCAGGAAATAACATTTCCTAGAATTGATAATAATTATATTATCTGTTCGGTGGATGGACAGATCAGATAATTGTAACATTAATTCTGCTACAGTCAAAATCTAATCTAAATATGTATTATTAATTGTAACCAGTTATAATTAATTATAAATATTCCCCTCTTGAGCAAATTTGTTACAACATCATGAAATGATATGGCTGTAAAAACAAATTTGTCTCCTCCAAAGAAAAATATGAATATATTAATTTATTATAGGCCTTAGTATACATTTTTTGTAAAAATTAACAAAAAAATTCAGCAAGAACATGTTATTTAGACTGTCTTTGAAACACTCCAGTTAAGCTCTATATAGCCATGGCTTATTCAGTTATCAAAGCTGGTAAACAAGTGCCAGACATATTATAAACTGAAAAATCAGCCCTGGCCTTGTGCGTCAGAATACAGTGCCTAACAGACAAGAAGTAAATTAAATTGTGCCATAATTATGGTAATTATAAATGCATCTTGGAGGAACAATCAAAACCATTAGCAAGGTTCTAACAAGAAAAAGCTCTTTCAAACACTGAGTCACAGAGGCAGGCAGATGATGACCTGAGCTGCAGATCATTCAGATGGGAGGAGGCCATGCAGTATTTAAAAGGTATTATAGAGCATGCATGATGGGCAGACAATAGAGGAAAGAAAAAGTATGAAAGAGCACAGACTAAACAGAAAATTATTTTGCAGGGATTTTGGTGTCTGGAGAGAAGAAAGACAAATTTTTGTTACCCTTTCAGTCAAATCACTTCAACGTTTCATATGGGAACTCGCCAGAGAGACCTATCTGCTTTGAGCTTTTACTAAAGGCCAATGAATATTAGCGTGCACTGATTGCGCTCAGGTGCACCTCATTACTGTGTGAGTATAAGAGGGCACGTGTACAAAGCACATACAGCTTTTCGCTTCAGAGCCGTTGCTTTTGGAGCTGGAGATCCCTGGACTTTCGTGTAGTTTTACTAGAAAGGTGAAGGAGATCGTTGGAGAAGTTCCCGCAAAAACTGCTCTCTCGTCTGACAGCGTTTCTGGGTGGCTGTCAGTGGATCCTGCGAGCTGGTGGCCTTTTTCAAGACCAGCTGTGCCAGTCATCGACATATCCAGTGAGCATAGACCCCTGAGTGCACGGATGACCTTGGCTATGTTGAGGACCTGCCTCTCACTCATGAGCAGGCTCCCCTTGCGCTCTTCCCGTGGTAAGTCGCTGGACCGTAGCAAGTTCATGGCTCCCACAGAGAGGCGCTTGGGGGACCTCCAGGTGACTGTCCAGAATGCTTCGTCCAGTGCAACACCTGCACGAACTTCTGACACACCGCCTAGTCCCGTGGTGTTCCCCACACTCCCCCTGCTACGGCAGGCCCGAATGTGTGTACTTCAGGGCGCCCCGTGAGGTTGAGATGTCTTCTGCATGCTCCTCAGTGCCGCGGCAGGACCCTGTGTGCCTGCTACCAACCCTTCGCGGCTGGATGATTGGTTCCTGGGGGCCAGAGATGCTCCCCCAGTGCCTTTCTTCTCGGAGGTGCACAGAGAGCTGACCAAGTTGTGGCGAGCCCCTTACTCGTCATGCTTGCGCCCAAGCCCTTCAGTCCTTACTGCGCTCGATGGCGGTGCAGCCAAGGGATACGAGGGGATTCCCCAAGTGGAGCGCGCCATTGCGGTCCGTCTGTGTCCGCGTGGCGCGGCTTCATGGCGGGGACAATCTCGTCTACCGTCCAGAGCATGTAAGCTGTCGTCCGCTCTCGCTGGCAAGGCTTACGGTGCTGCTGGATAGGCTGCCACCGCCCTGCACGCTATGGCTACACTGCAAGTGTACCAAGCGAAAGCTCTCAAAGAGCTGCATGAGCGCGGGCCTGATCAAGGGGTGATGCGGGAACTCTGCGCTGCAAAGGACCTCGCTCTACGGACCTCGCTCTACGGCTCTACGTGCCCTTGGTCAGGTGATGTCCACTGCGGTGTTCCAGAAACGGCATCTCTGGCTAAACCTGGCGCAGGTGCTGGTCGCCGAGAAGGTTTGCTTTCTCGACACCCCCATCTCCCAGGCTGGCCTATTCGGCGATACTGTCAGGGATTTGGCCCAGGAGTTCGCGGCAGTTCAGAAGCAGACGGAGGCAATGTTGCACATCTTGCCTGCTGGCTGCTGAGAGGCAACGTCGTCGAGCTGGCCGCAGGCACGGGACCCCGCCTGCTCAGGGGTCGGCCAACAACACCCGGAGGGGTGGGAAGCGCTCATGAGACAGGCAGCCGGGAGGTAATGAGATCTGCTCTTCAGTGGACGTCGAGACCATCTCCGTCCCCACTCCTGGAGGAGGGCCAGGATATTCTGTGCATTCAGCTGCCGCCTGGATAGTGCTCCCCAGCCCCTTGCAGTGGTTGATTCGGACGGTACGCCTCGGCTATGCGATTCAGTTTCGTCAGGCGCCCACCCCTGTATCGCAGCATTCGCTCCACCTCGGTCCACACAGAGAGCCAAGCTGCCGTACTGCGTGCAGAGATTGCTGTCCTACTGGCGAAGGAAGCAACCCACTGTGGCAGATGGGCATTCGCATCCTCAACAATCTCAATGACTGGCTAATAATCTGACTGATCGAAGGATTAGTTGTGCATGCACAGGGACATTGTGGTTCGGCACCTCAGCCATTTCGGTCTTCGGGTCTTCAAGTCTTCCGGTGCAGAGGATCTCTTATCTTGGTATGGTGCTGGATTCGACCAATATGTCCGCTCGCCTCACCAGTGAGCATGCTTGGGCCATGCTGAACTGTCTGGATACGTTCAGGCACAAGAAAGCGGTTCCTCTCAAAACTTTTCAGAGGCTCCTGGGGCATATGGCAGCTGCAGCTGCGGTTACGCCACTGGGCTTGTTACATATGAGACCGCTTCAGCAATGGTTACACGATCGGGTGCCGAGATGGGCATGGCAGCGTGACACACTTCGGATTGGCGTTTCCCTGGAGTGTCGCCGCCTTTTCAGTCCGTGGGACAATCCTGCTTTCCTACGGGTTTCGAGACAGGACAGGTTTCGAGACATGTCGTGGTGTGCTGTATGCAATGGTCAAGCAGCCTCGGGTCCCTGGACAGGTGTCTGACTCCTTTGGCACATCAATTGTCTAGAGCTGATGGCAGTGTTTCTCGCGCTGCGTCATTTTCTTCCCACGCTGAGCCACAAGCACGTGTTAGTCCGGACGGACAACACTGCGGCTGTTGCGTATATCATCAAACAAGGTGGTCTACGCTCCCACTGTATGTCTCAGCTCGCCCGCCATCTGCTCCTGTGGAGTCACAAGCGGCTGAAATCGATGCGCGCTATTCATGTTCCAGGGCTTCTCAACCGTGCAGCGGATCAACTCTCACGGCAGTCCACCCATCCTGGAGAATGGCGGCTCCACCCCCAGGAAGTCCAGCTGATTTGGAATCACCTCGGAGAGGCCAAGATCGATCTCTTCGCCTCTCCCGAGTCGACTCTCCCGAGCCGGCTGTTTTATTCCCTTCACGAGTCCCCTCGGGAGAAGTTTCTTGTCCCGCATGCGTCAGTTTAAACTTCATGCGCTCCGCCCTCAACTGCTTGTTTCAGCACCACTGAAAGCAACTCTGTCACCCCTCATACGGGCTGTGGAGAGGTTGAGAAGGTTCCCTCCTTCAGGGAACATGGGTTACGTTCGTAACCTAGACACTGCGGCTGTTGCGACACCTAGACACTGGCTGACAGACGTTTTTTGGACTTGGTGCATGATATTACATTTTGGACATATAGTGCTATTTTGGTAAGAAAACAAAAATAACAAATTTATTCAACATTTATTTATTTTGTTTGAAATTATGTCATTTCAGTTCATTCTTCGATTTTGTTTGAAGTATATCGGGCCTTAAGCGCTTTAAACAATGCATTGAATGTCTTTTAAAGTTTTTAAGCCTCAAAACTGGGGTGAAAAATTAGGTGAAATCTGGAATTATTAAAAAGCCCAGTGTATCTTTACTTCAAAAACATATAGTCATCCAGTTAGGTTGGATAAATTTTGCATGTAGTATGCATCAGACATTTATTGGAGTAAAACTAAGCTGGAATATAGAAAAATATTTTAACATCCATGGGTGTAATATTATTTTTTTATAATAAAAGTCTGTAACCTCTACAGTACATGCAGAATCAGCATGAAGCATTAATACTCCCAGCACTCCAGAGAAGATGAGCTATGGAATAAATCCAGCCTGGGGATTATGGTTTTCTGGACATAGATTAATCTGACCCCAAAAAACAACACTAGGGACCAAGAAAAACAACAACAAAACACCCTACACCCTTGAGGCTCATCAGTAGGGCAAGATAATGATGAATAAACTATGTGGGGGTGACAAAAATGAAAACAGATGGTGGTATGTCTTGTGTGCCACAAACACATTGACATTTGAGTCAGAATGACCTCCTTTTATGCCGATTCTGTCCCCTGTCTGAATTTGATTTGCCAGAATGAGGCTTTTTTGTTGCTCCCTATTTTTCTTTTGTTGCGGATGGGGATGAAAAAAATTAATGTCTATGAAGACAGAATGGAAAAATAATTAATAATTATTCATTTATCCTGCAAACAACAGCAGGTGCTCGGATTGAAGCAAAAAGACACTTCAAGACTTTCCCCATCAAAGCATTGCCAAATTTCATGCAGGATTTCTGAAAAACAGTAATAATAACAAATACCTTGTTTGAAAATGTCCCATCAGGGGGTGGCTTAAAACACTAAAGTAGTTAAATGCTACTCAGAGCGTGAAAGGCACCCAGCAATGTTGGCGCTAGTCCCACCACTTAGCATCATGCTACAACTGGGGCCAATTTTGGCCAAGGACATCAGGCTGTACACTTGTTTAATATTTGATAAGAGAATAAACAAATGGAGAAAGAAAAACAGACAATGGTTATATGATTCTACAACCCCAAATCAGAAAACGTTGGGACAGGGTGGAAAATGTGAATAAAAAGAGAAAAAAGCAAGTTATAAATTTTCTTCAAATTTTATTTCATTGC
>JAUMHI010000067.1:9555127-9566602 GCA_032359435.1 Enteromius unitaeniatus
TATTTTATGAGTTGCCAATTCATATGAATTTGTATGAATGACCTACACCTAACCCCGCCCCTAAACCTACCCATTACCCCTCTATCTACAAAACATAGATAAACATATTAATATATCACACTAATTATTTATGAACACATAGTTATGTTTTGTAAATGATTAGTTTATCATTAACTAATCATTTATAAATGCCTTACAACTAGACGTTATTATAAAGTGTTACCAAGTTTTCAGAGAAATACTTCAGATGAAATTGACACTTGAACATTTATACTATAAATCTTGAAAGAGTTATGAAAGAGCTATGAAAGAGTAACATACAAGCAATAACATTGTCTGTCTTTATCCTTACAGAGCATTCATTTAAAAGCCTATATTAAACTGCATTGTATGAGAACAAGATGTGTGAGAACGTTGTTCAAAAGATCCTCTGAACTTGTTTTATTATTGATTGGATATGACACTTAAGGACATTTGCAAATCCTTCTGACGTTTTAGATTTAAGAGGATTTTCTGAAAGTATAAGGTGCAGTATAGATCTGTGCAAGTGGAAAAATTTAGTCAAAGACAAAAAATCCCACAAAGAACAGTGAGCTCATAAGATCATGTAACTTGTTTAAAACAGCTTCTGGTTGTTTGCTGGTGTTGCTGCATGGCCTCCCAGATCAGCTAAATTGACAAATAACTCAAACCCTTCTGAAATCCCCCAGAACAGACCAGGCTTAGATAGGCTGGCTGAAGCTGGAAAGCATCATATAAAAGAAAACAGATTTGTACAATACCTGTCAGTATTGAGTTGACAAATTAACAACATGCTTTTTGACCTTTTCTGCCTCATGTTTGCCAAAAAAAAGTTAAATGTAATGAATATTATATTATCTCCAAGTAGTGTTCTTTAAAAAAAAGAACTTCTAAGTACACTACAACTACACATTCAGTACAACTACCTGTATGTGCACCCCTTTTTCACAGAGGACAAAATAATAAATATAGATGAATTAAGGTTTTAGCAGATAACTAATGAAAATACTACAAACATATAAAAAAAACACACTAGCATTTTCAAACCCTTAAACAGAACATAATGGCATTAAGGGACAACATGAGAGCGTGGAAGTGCCTGAGAGAAACAGGTCACGTTAAATTAAGGTTTAGCAAATTGTGATGTTTCACTGTTGCTATGGAGCCAGCTGAAGCATCGAGCTTTCGTGTCTCACCACAACCTGTGGCAATGCACTTGTGACGCATGTGAGGAAAAGCACAGTGGAAAACAACACGTCAGTATTTGTAAGTATAATTTATTAGAACATTAAGAGACAAACAAAAATGCAATCTAAGTACCTCAGTGGAAGTCAGACTAATGGCATTAAAAGGAGATATGTCTTTATCAATAAAAGATTTTCTGGAAAATTATTCATGGGGTGGTAAGGGGGTGGCATTAAAATTATGAGGGGTGGCAACACTGAAGCAAGCATCCTTGCATGGTTTTTGTAGATTCAAGGAACGCAATTCTTATTCAGTGTATACACTAGGGTGCGCATTTTTACATTGTCCTATTAAAAATGAAATGTGTGATTGACTTGAACCTGACATCTGGATTGTAAAGTTTGATGGTACGGTATATTTAACTTCTCTTTACTGAGTTCTAACCTGTAGCGAGTTTAAGTCTATGCCAAGCTTTATAAAGCATGACAAACAATGCCGACTGCATATGGATACAAAGTCAAAAACAAATATACAGTAAATAATTATACAGAAACCACATTTAAATCACCATCAAATGTCTTCAAAATTAATAAAATAAATCACAGTATTTAGTGCAACAAGAGCAACAAAATGACCTTATTAGTATTCAAATATCTTGGATGAGACATGAAAACAAATTCATTAATTTTAGTGCAAGTAAAGCAACAAAAGTCCCTTTAAGTCCAAGTATCATTGTAAAGATATGTCAAAACTGTGGAAAACTTTGCTTCTATCATTATTGAAGCATGGAGACTGCGTCGTTATGGTTATTTTCTAAGTTTTTCTCTGGTTTAATGAAAAGGCAGATTTTTCTTCAAAACTAATGCAATGTTTGTTATGTTGTTTACAGACGATGATCTCGTAGGCTGCACTGAACAGCTGATAACTTCGGTCCCCGAGAAAATAAATAAAAGGCCGCCCACACTGCAAGCTGATTGGCTTATTTTGCTTAGTAAACCAATCAGGATGCTATTTGTCTAGAACATGCTGTGAACAGGCACACACACGCACACACAGTTCATATGCACGCACGGTCTGTCTGCGATCAAAGCCAGATGTGAGAACGTGCTGCCAGCCGTGGGTGATTACTGCATTCACGATCCTCTCGAAACCATGTTTTTTGCAAAACATAAACTTGAATGAGTGTGTGAAGATCATTTCACAGTGGAGCTTGTAAATTGTAGTGCCAAGAAATAGGACTAATGCTGTCCCTCTGGTTTTCATGCATACTTAAGTACTGTGACAGATCCAGTTGGACAATTTTTTTTCTCAGATTGAGTCTTACAAACATGTATGTCATGATAAATGTCTCTTTCATCTGGGTAAGAAGATGCATCTGACATACTATGAGTGCAAAGCCTATGGCTTAGGAAATGGATTTGCTCCCTCAAGAGGTTACAGCAAATTTCTGTGTGTGTGTGTGTGCATGTGTCCTGCTGTGCTCCTGTCACCCAAAAGCTGTTGTCTGGCCACTGGGAGCGAGGTAGCAGGTCACCCATCATGACTAAGTAAAGCAAGCAAGGTTAAAACAAAAATCACAGAACACCACACATTTAGTGAAAGCGAAGCTCCACGACACCACGTTTTGTTTTTACACAGATGACTCATCTCAACAGGAAGCTCTCCTAAGGTGCTGATGCCGACCCCCTCTAACAGGGTCCCAACAGATTTCTGATTGTGACATCTGTCACCTCATTTTAGGCGAGAGCGTAGTTTGGTGCTCAAATGTAGCACGAGATGTTTCATTTTACATAGTCAGAACTTGACAAACGCTACAGGCGATTCACGCAGATATAAAAGTAAACATGAAGTGGCATTCACAACCCAAAAACTTGTAATATAACAAATTTCTGTACAAAACAGGTTATCAATTCTGATTGATTCATAAAAAATTGCTTAATTGCAATGTATGATGCACTTGTAATGTACTTAAACATACTTTAAATGTACTTCTCTTCATGACTATGTTTCTTGACACACTTGACTTTAAAGTGCCGCTACTATGCCATTTCGTGCAGTATGTGATGTAGCTGTATGTAACTGTAAACAATCTGCAAAGTTGTTCTTCCGAAAAGAGCACAATACTATTGAAACTAAAAAACTATTTTTACTATTTTACTATAATCAACTCCATACAGCCTAAACGAGTCATTAGTAATTCGAATCCCATCTATCACGGTGTAACACATTTGAATAATTCCCGTCCATGTTCTACATTCGACAGCTGAAAACAACTAGACCTCGCCCACAAACACATCATTTTACTGCTTCTCTAATCTTGGGGAATTCAAAGCAGGATTCACAAAATGATTGTAAGCTGGTTCAGTACCCAGCAGCTCCACTGAATCAAAGGCTGTAATTATCATAAATGATAGATGATTGAATTTCCATTGAGTGTTCAAAACTATGGTCCTATCTTTTCTGATGCTGTTTGGTATACCGTGCTGTACACGGTATACCAATCACAACAGACTGTGCCATCTGACCAATCAGTACAGAGTAGGCTCACGGAAGGGAGGGGTTTAGAGAGACTGGAAACTGGAAAATTAGGTGATATTAAAGTTTATTGTTGACCTTAGGCCAGGAATGTTTATTAGGAGGCTAAATAAGGTCAATTATGATTAAATGTCTGCTAAATATACAATGTACTGAAGCTTTCTATTACCGTAAAAATGTTCAAATAATAATAAAACACACTAGCTAAGATTAATGATTCTAGCAGCTATGACTCTAACCTCACACTACTTTTCCTTGAGAGCATTTTTTATTTTATTTTTCAAACGTGTCTGTATGTTCCCACCTTTTGAGTAATTCTTGGTTCTCTATTTTGTCTTTAGGGATCCCAGCAGGGCACACTCATGGCTTGTGTGTAATTTTGGCGTGGCCTACTTTTTTTTTCAGGGATGTTTAATTGCTCGCCTGTCTGCCTTCTTACCCACAGGCATTGTGTTCACCAGTAACACTTGGGACTACCTTTAAGACCTTATGCATGCATTATTCAAAATCAGAGGATGGCTTATAATACATTATGCTTCTTTTTTGACAGGGCTGTTTTTACAGCCTTAAGTCAGCATTTAGTCAGAGCGCCTTTAAAAAGGGGCAGCAGAAAAAAATTGTTACAAGAAAACGCACAATGTCCCCTCTGGTACTCTCTAGTTCATCCAGCTCCCCTGGGACTGGATGCCATGGTACAGACATGGCCGAGGCTGCGTCTGTATGCTTTTTCCCCGATCGCTCTGCTCCCTGGAGTTCTGGCGAGAGTGCGCCAGGACGAGGTCAATTTACTGCTTGTAGCACCATTCTGGCCGGGCCGAGTATGGTTCTCGGACCTGATAGACATCCTAGACGGCTCTACAAAAGCCTTCCTGTACCCGCAATCGGGTTACAGTTCTAAGGTACCTACGGTCACACCTCAGCCAGTAGTACTACAGGCCTTTAATCCACCTCCCTTCAGGGAGCCTGGTCAGAAGAATCTAAATTGTATGTGTCCAGTGCAAGCCACAGAGCTGCCCTGTGGAGAAAGTCAGAGCAGTGGCTCGTATGCTTCGGTCCCCCCATGAAGGGACTTCAGCGACCAAGCTGACTTCAAGCCGTTGGATTGTGGATGCCATTAACATGTCACATGAGTCCTCTGGTCTCCCGCCGAGGCTAGGAGTCTGGGTAAGATTTGATGAAGTCTGATTTAGAGCATAATGCTCACTTTGTCTCTTTGTTCACGATGTCAGCATGTCAGTCAGGACTAAATCCACATTAATCCGGATATTTTTTTAAAATGGTGTTTTGATTTCAAAATCCTCCACTCTATCATTTTGCAACAACTTGTCCACACCAACGTGAAAATGATCTAAAAAAGTTGGAATGACCTTGCTTGTACCTCGTTTACAAATAACGAAATGTTCACAGTCCACGCTACAATATGAAAACAGCTTCTTTACAGCTCAGCTGATTTCTGGCAAAAAGTATTAAGAGTATTTTGGTTCTAATGTGCATTGGTAGTGCATTGTTCAAAAACACATGTATGTGCGAATAGCAGATGTGATACACTTATCGGAAAAGTCAGTTTTATTGCAATTTAGAAAGATAATGTGTGAAAGTGTAGGCAACAGACAGCAATGCAGCTCAGTAGGCTTCAGGCTTTCCCAAACTCTGTTGCCTTATCAGAGCCTAGGAGGACTATTAAACTAAATCTAGTGGGAGAACAATCACCAGTACAGCTCTTTACATTGAATCTATTCTGAGACATTGGTTCCTCTCAGTGTCTGAACTGCAGCCGTTGTCTTTGTGTCAGCTCTGCATAGTCCTGCTCCATTCTCATTAATTAGCACAGTCGATTAGCAATTAAAACGACTGTTAATGAAACCTTCTCCTTTTCTCCCACCTCTGGGCAAATCAAGTCTGAGTTAGGAGAACAGTACAACGTTCCTGCCAAATTCAATAAAGATGGTAGCAAGTGTAAAGCTTTAAAATACTTTAATTGAGATGTGAACAAAGAGCCTATTGTGTAATGGAAATAGGCAAGGTTATTGTCTGTATTTATCAGTGTTGTATAGTACACGCTTTTAATATGAAATCTCAGTTTCAAGTGCTGAATACAGTTTTTTTTTCTTCTTCTTCGTTTTCCAATTAAATATGTTAATTGCATGTAACTTGTTCTTCACCCCAGGCAAACTCTACTCTGCATCGCTCACAACAGACAGGCAGAGAGATACAGAAAGATTTTGTTATACAAAATATCAGCATTCTCAAAATGGCACTTTGCAAACAAAATAGAGAAGCAGAAAAAAAACTGTTGTACATTATATTTTAGGTTTATTACAAGATACAAATGTTACATTTGTAGAAACTTGATAATGTGTTCATGTAAGAGAATCCTAATTCTGGGGGTTTGAAAGGTTGTGAAATGACCAATAACCTTTTGTCTGTTTTTTTAACAGTTTTAATGGCTTTACTCATTGAGAAAATATTACATCCTAGTAGACATGATACTTCTTACATGGCCAGTCTTTCCCTCACTATCTGCATCAAATGAAACTGCAAGATCTTCATATTCTTCTCAGATTACAATTACTAAAAATAACCAAAGCAATTCTAGATAGCTTTCACAATATTAATAGGCTATTTAAAGTTGATGCTGCTAGCACTTTATCTGCTTCAGTTCAGTATTGATTTCTTTCTCTCTCACTGTTATTTCTTCTAGCTTCCTAGCTTTCTGTTTGGATCTTTTGGTGGTCACAAATCCGATGGTTGGGCCTGTTAGATGCACCACAGGGCTCGGTTCTCTGCCCTTTAATTATTAGTAAGCATGCGACAGCTACTCGGCCATAACTGCAAATTCCTTGCTGATGACACAGATTTACAATCATAAAACTCAGATTTATCTTTGATGCCAGCCTGACACTTGACTTTTGCCAGTGTTGGTGACAAAATTACCCCCATTTTGCACTGGCTTCCTGCATATAAAGCACTTAATGGTCTGTATCTTCAGTATTTCTCTCAGCTCCTAACATGGTTACGTTGTATACCTGCATTCCTCTCAAACTTGTACCTTAGGTGTTCCCCATAATGACTATGCCCTGAAATACTGTAACACAAGGCAATCACATTTTAAAACATTTTATTTAGCTCTTGCTTGAATAATGGTTTGTTTGTTTATGTGTTGTTTTTTTAATTGGGTTTTGCTGTTTTATAGCACTTTGAGAAAGCAAAAAAGTAAAATATGTGTATTTTGTAATATGTTTGCACCACAATTAAGCTGTCATGCATACCGACTTCTGTACTGAACATAACATGTAGAGGTTTATTTTAAAATGTAAGTATCAAATGAACAAAATGAGTAAATAGACCTCTGTAAAAACTTTATTATTTCGTTATTTATTATTATGTTGTAAATGTGTCCTTTTGGAGAATCACAAGCTGTGCAAATACTTGTAGTCTTCATGCCTACTTGAACACTTAAGCCCAATACAAGAAATAAGCGATGTAATTAGGCAAGTGATCAAGGGCCTTAAGTGTTTTGGGACAGGTCCATAGTCATGAATGTTTTCTCTTTTTAACTGCACTTATTTTTCACAAGGGTAGAGGCAGCAGTAGGTCATGACTACTATTAGTGGGCTTAATGTGTGTCACTGATCCAGTAGGGTTAGTGAGCTTGTGAACTATCATTGTGCCTTGTCCATCTGTTAGTGTTTTTTCCTGCAAAATGAATAGATTAAAATATTAGATAAAGAGAATACCACTTTTATGTCTTTCTTGTTTCAATCCACCGTGGTATGTCAAATGCTCAAACATTCACTTATGTATGAATTCTCTTAACATACAGTTTGTCAGCACACAACATGAAATCGGGGAGATGTCACTTTTCATTCAAGAGTAACTGTGGAAGTACTGCTTTGCCAAAAGGTATTGCAGTTTCTTTTCTATGACCTTTTTTTTTTTAAATATGTATTTAAAAACAAATATGTTTTTATTTTAATTATAATTAAAATAAATTAAAAGTTATAAATTATAAATTAAAGGTGCACTATGGATAATTTCTTATTGAAAATCAATTAATGAGCAAGACCCTGTGTGTGTGTGAATGTTTATGAGGACACAAATTTGTATAATGATATGAGTATGACGTAGGTATTCCAATATGAAGGTGATTTATGAGGACATTTTCAGTTCCCCCGTAATTCAAAAGGCTTAAAAAACATACTAAATGGTGTTGTTTTGAAAATCTAAAAATGCACATAGTTTCCTGTAAGGGGTAGGTTTAGGTGTAGGGTCAGTGTAGGACAATGCCACATATAGTCTGTACAGTATAAAAACCATTATGCCTATGGAGAGACCCATTTGACCCAAAACAATTACATTTGTGTGTGTGTGTGTGTGTGATCGCCCAGCTATTACAGTGTATGTGTGATGTGGTGGGAGATGTGTGAAAACTTTTGACAGTATTATACAGTATAATCATAATTTACAAGCTACATAATTCACACAATGGATCGTTCAAAAAGACAAATGCAGAAGGTAAAGTGACAGAGAACAAAATACAATATCAATATTTAATGAGCTTATCGGAAATGTTTGAGACTTCAAAACATTTAATATTTACAGCCTTCTTCTTTCCAGGCTGGCAGTCATGGCAGTCACGGGAGACATTATTTACATAGTTTATCTTTTTATTAAACTTTTTAACGTTATGTTTTAATTTATAAAAAATTCTTTTTTACATTATTAAGGACACCGATAAAATGACTGGTTCATGGTTATGCATATGTTCTTAAGAAGTAACATTTATGCATATATGCAATGTTTCTGTGTTCAGCTGTGATTTTTTACACATAACTTGAACTTCAGGAACCATGACGAAAAGCCTCTTCAACAGTTGTTTACAGTACGGGATGTTGCTACTTGAAAAAGTACTGTGAAAAAGTACGGACATATGCTGCATCCGAAATTGCTTACTACCCTACTATATAGTACATGAAAAACAGTATGCGAGGCGAGTAGTATGTCCGAATTCATAGCATCCGAAATTCAGTAGACAAGAAGTACCTGAATGACCTACTGCTTCCGGCCGAATTCTATAGTAGGCATACCATGGACACTTTCTTATCCCATAAGACTCTGGGAGAGGAGGCGGAAATGTGAGGCGCGGCTCATTTTAAGTGTAAGCACCTCAGGAAAAAAAACCTTTGTTTATTGTTATTAAATTACACTTGTTTAACACATTTTAAATAAATGGATGAACTTATTGAAAGTTTGCATTTTCGCGCTGTTGTGACGAAGCATGAAACATGACAACATCAATATGTCGGATGTAGTACGTCCGAATTCCATTCATATTACCCACAAGCTAATAGAAGAGATCAATAGAATAGAAGATTCAAGCTAATAGAAGAGCAACTTTGACTGAAATAACCACTCGTTAAAACCAAGGTATGCAGAAAAGCATTTGTGAAGCCACAACACGCACAACCTTTTGTGTGGATGGGCTACAACAGCAGAAGACCCCACCAGGTACCACTCATCTCCATTATAATTAGGAAAAAGAGGCTACAATTTGCACAATCTCACCAAAATTGGACAGTTGAGTACTAGAAAAATGTTGCCTGGTCTGATGAGTCTTGATTTCTGTTGAGACATTCAAATGGTAGATTCAGAACTTGGCGTAAACAGAATAAGAACATGGATCCATAATTTCTTGGCACACTTTAGGCCCCTTAGTGTCAATTGGGCATTCCTATTTTCAACTTCTCCCCAGACTGCAAGTCTGAAATACTGCAGATTGGTTCAGCCATTCAGCCATAGCTGGAACCAAAGCCACCTATTTTCAGCTCATGCAATATATTCAAAAGATGCACTCAATGTATAAACGTTTTCTAAAGATGCATCACTACATATTATATCTAATTGTTTTTGCAAGTCTTTGTATTGTCCAGATGTGTGTATTCCTCTGCCACCTTAAATAAGCACAATAAAATTTAACCACATGCAAATGTAAACTTGTGCATGCTGTGAAATCTGCAGCTATTCATGGAAAAAGCTGATCACAAGTTGTCACCTTCTGTACCTAACACTCCTCAGCAGTGCATCTCACCTCCATGTCTACTTCACACACTCACACTGCAATCTTTTTATATCCCACAGCCGCTGGTGAATAAGAGACAACTCTGGAAAAGATGTCCTTTAAATCCTGCCATCTGCAAACGATGTTGTTGAGATTCACTTTTATCCACATGTTATGTCTTCTCCTTTTAATGGCCACACTTAACTAACAATAATATTCACATACAGTATAGTTCAATCATGACAGCTCTGTGGGTGCACACTGTTGCTGAGCAGATGAAGTCAACCAAGACTAAATACATGGACATTGTCATATCAAGTCAAGTCAAGCCAAGTCACCTTTGTTTATACGTAAATCACTGTTAGAGTACAGAACAATACAGATACAAATAGGAGAATAGAGTGGCAGTAATGTAAAAAGACAAGAATAAACACTCAATTTTCACAAAAGCATTTTATTGCATGGACCAGTGAAGCTGGGGGAGGTGGAGGATTTAAGAAGAACTCTGATATGAATGATATGATAGCTTGTACCGTGTAGCAAATTTGATTAATAATATATTGGATTTAAAGAACCATCTAGAGTTTCTTGACATTAAATAAATATCAAGACCGGTCAAGTTCCTTGTATGTTTGTGGAGATATGATGTGAAAATGACCTGATTTATCCTTATTCAGAGCAATGCAAGTATTGTAAGCTACTGTATGTGTAATGGAATGATAGCAATATGTATTGCGTAATTGTCTGAAGTTATCAAACCTATAGTCTTTTGATATGTTCTATTACATAAGACAAGGTGCTGCTCTAGCCTGTATTTATAGCAGGCAGCATTTTAGATGTACTGTATGTGTAGTGGATAGCATCCCCCTCAGGGAAGCAAATCCCAGGGCAATGTTTTCTTGGCAATGCAATCGTGCTCAATTAGAGGACATTAAATGGTAAGAGCTCTCGCCTCATGAAAAGATCAGCAGTTAGACCTTGGCAAAATGTCAGCCTTGTGTAACTAGTGCAGGCCAGAGGATTCGTAGCCTAAACAAGCGTGGGGTTCATGAGAGATCATTTGTTCACCTGTCTACCAGAAAATGAATGGATGTTATAAATTATGGGTGTATAATTTCAAGGAATGATTGACAAATTAAATGTGCTAATGGTTGTAGCATTTGAACCAATCAGTCTCAAACTATTTGTTACATGTAACAAATAATCTTCAATACTGCTGTCCAAAGGGCAACTCAATTTGGAGCCATCCCCCGAAAAGTTACTCTGACTAGTCCTGCCTTTTGCAAAGACAATGGACCTTTCCCTAAATTAATTCACAGGAAAACTTCCTTTGAGTGAACACACATCCTTCAGGTCATAGTGTATTTTGTTATTGTGCTTGTATATTGTCTTGTTTATAGTACACTGTGTCATGCATGTTTTTGATAGATCGTCAACTTACACCACCTCGTCAGATCAATACATTTCATCTTTGGTAACTATGGAATCGTCTTCAGATGATCTAATTGAGAGTGTATGTTATATGTGTAACGAAGCAGACACTTCACGGAGGTAAAAGTCAACAACGGAGTTTATTCCACAGATAAGCAAAACAACAATAAGGTGAGCAAACGTAGGTTCTTCCAAAACTGGGTAAATATAAATCAAACTAAGGAATGTCTTTAACTTCGTGCAGG
>JAUMHI010000067.1:9594286-9609366 GCA_032359435.1 Enteromius unitaeniatus
ACAATATAATATTAAAAATATACCAATATAATATATAAATATATACCAATAAATATATATATATATATATATATATATAAAATGCTGTATATGTACCATGTGATCATTGAACCATGATGCTGCCACAGTCGTTCTCACCCCAACATCTCACCCCTTCTTCATTTGGCACAGGTTGCCATGACGACCTCTAACCTGTTCTTATTCAGTTCTCAGTCAGAACCACTACAAATAAAGACTATGCAATATACTTTATGCATTGTGACCATTTTTTAAATATAAATTAGCACACCTCAATAGCAACAAAGGCAAATCTTTAGTGAAATGTGTCTGTATTCCAGTTAAGTCTTTTAAAAGGAAAAGATGGTTATGAATATATTTTGGTGTACTTGTAACATCCAGCAAGTCTCTCTTCATTGAAAAATTTAAAGCTGCTGTCCTTATCTTCTCCTGCATGCAGCACATGCACACATATAGACATTGAGATTGGATGTAAAAAGAGGTATCTATGCTGATCTTGGAAAATATGTCAGTCTTCTCTCATCTGAATGGGTGGATAGTTATTAAAGCCCTAAGCAGAGCCTAGATTAAGGTCAGGCCATTCGTCTATTGTGATAAAGGCTGACAAAATTCCTTTCATAGCTGGCGGGCAGAAAAAACAAATTCTTGATCATCTCTGCAGCGTGTGATGCACTGAATTGACATGTTCTCAGGAAGCATGTTTATCACAGACTGGATCCATTTGTACAAGTGCAGGTAAAATAGAGATTGATGCTCATTTTGATACTATATGGCACATCATAATTGTTTTTTTGTTTGTTTTTTGTATGCTATTGTATAGCCTAAATGTGTCTGCTATCTTTAAATATTAAGCATGTTATTTCTTTGCCACTGCCATACGGGGACATGTTTTCAAATAGGTTTTCCAAACACTTCCCTTGTCTACCATTGTTAGGTTAATTTAAAACAGATCCAGCATTAACCTGATCGCTTTATCTAGAGCTAATGTAAAATGTGTTCAAATTCATCATTTGGAATGATTCCATTCTGACTGAAACAACAGTTCATGTGTCCATATACTGTAAACATGGCTACTGTTTTTTTTTTTTACAGTTTTAAGGGGATTCAAACAACTGATGGCCTAAAGGTATAGTTCACCTAAAAAAACCCACCTGAGCAAACCTACCATCAAATTACGCAAATTACAAGTAGGAAGAAAACAAGAAGAAAGCATGGATTTCCATATTAAATGAATTCAACTCAAATGAAAAAGTAACCAATCGGACACTTCAAATCAATTCAGGTAAGATTTATTGTTGCCCCATTCTTGCAAATCAGTAAATTATAAATGTTTTCATTAATGAAATGTAAAAAGAAAACAATGTTATATAGAACTCCTACTTCAGAGTGTATATTATCTTGTAAGGGTCCTGTGGAAAAGCATAAAAATAAACCTGAAAAAAACAACTGCTGCTACGCGTCAAGAGCGTTTCAAGACAGGTGGGGGATTCCCAGTTCCACGAGACACAGAGGAGTTGGGGTACTTTTGGATTATTGAAAGTCAGCAACCCCTGGAAGGTATTCCAGATGACCATTTGGACAGGTGAGGAATTTTTCAAAGACTCATTTAATAGGACACGTCTCATTTACAGTAACTTGTGCTATCCCATCCAACATAACTAAATTATGTAATGACCTTTATTGTTGAAGTCAAATGTAATACTAGATTTTTTTCCATACAAAGATGACCTGATCTTGGCAGGGAACAGTCAAGAGGCTCAAATGAATCCAGCAGCAGCCTGCACCAACATGCAGCAGCATCTCCTGCATTAGCATTAGTCAGCGTCCAGCATTCTTTAATCCAGGCAGCAGGTCAAGAGGGAAAAGGATGACCATTCATGAGAAACTTGCCATAGAGTGCCATGAATGTAAATTATTATATTTATATACAAAGGTATAACTGTAGTTAAAGTGTACCTTTTGAGTCTTCGTAGCGCGCTAAGAGACAACATTATTGGAGAATGCAGCCCTGATCATTTCGTGCTTGTATGAAGCTCAGATTGGTTAGCTGGCAGAGTGTGATGTGATTTGCTAAACGACCTATAGTGCGCATCTAAATGTCCCACTCTTCAGCTCAGTGGCTCGCGCTCTGGTTGTATAGTAAAAAAATGGCGTAGTCTATATAACCAATTTGAGCCTGATAGAGATGCAGAGGATATTAGTAAAGATGATCACACAGAACCTGTGCAAGCACGACTCTTAACGGCAAGTTTTTTGTGTGTTGGTGTATCATACTTTTAGATACATTGCTATTTGTAAATGCTACTGCTGTTAGCTTCCACACACGCATCCATGTATAATAATATATATAGCTATCCATGTATAATAATATATCATAGCTATGTGAAAAGTGTATAAATGGAGAAGTTCATTTGAACTGAGCTGATGATCTCCGTTACAGAGAAATGGTGCTTTTCCACTGCTTGATATGACTCGGCTCGGCTCGGTTTGCTTTTCCAACACTGATTACATAAGAACATTGATTTTGAAACTTGTGAATCCATTACAATCGTTAGAAGACAGAATTGCAATTCATATGTAAATCGATTTTTACGTGCACCCTAGATTTCTCTTCCACTTCTCTAAAGCATTTGCATTGAACTTTCAGTGTTGTATTTTTTTCCCCAATATTGTTTATGCTCAAACAGAAACAATACACTAACTAATGTTAAAAAGTTAAACCGCAAGAACCTTTAACAAAGTTATGTTAACTCATTACAGTAAAATTATGCACTTTACCTTTAAGTAATGCAAGAATATAGTATCTTCAAAGTCACCAGAAAAAAAAAACAACTGATTTTATGATGTTACACATGTATAATGCCATCTCAATAATAATCTTTTCAAAAGGTCAGGTAATGCATTTTTATTTCTTCCCCTAAGACCCTGCAACAAAAAACCCTGTCACAGAAGCAGGGTGGAGGATTATTTATAGCAGATTTATATCTGAAGACATCTCTCCTTCTCACAAAACTAATAATGGTGCTTTCCCGGAAAACTGCTCCCAAACTGTTCCAGAGAGACCTGTTTACTGAGAAAACCTAATAATTTTTATGATCGAGTGAGCTTACTCATAAAAATGCTGTCTCTCCCAACTATCTAAATGATGAATCATCCATCTTTGCTGAATCTATAAACAAAACTCTTAATCTTTAGGCAAGGAAAAAACTAACATAAAACCAAATATCTGAAAATGAAAATGCCTGCGCAACTGACTTCATAAAGGTTTTATGCAGGTACTGTATAATGCATTCTCGTAATTTAGGTCAGTTTAATGGAAGGTTAGTGTGAACTTGTGATGGACCCTTAAGGAGAAAAGCAATGAGGTTTTCAACATGAAAGCAAGATGAGAAGATGGGGCTGGAAACCGCAGAGTGAGGACTCTCGAGTGACAGAGTCTGTCAGAAGCATCTTGCTTTGCTTCTTGGGAGAGCTTTGCTGCGATTAATAATGTACTGTAGGTTTGGTTCGATTGGACGCTAACGTTTACCACAATGGTGAAAGGCCACTCCCCAGACTACAACCAGTGTCGGCCAACACTATGTGCTGTCTGCATCTCTTTCGTCTGGATTTCATTTACTTGGCCAATTGTCCAATGCATATATTTTGATAAACTATATTTTGATTATAAAATAGGGTGACCAAATAATTTTCCCAGACATGTCCTTGCCAGGATTTGTTTTAGCTTTATTGACCGAAAAGTAGTTTGACCAATAACATGCAAGCATTGTATGTAATGGACCAATTATATACACAAAGTCAAAAATGAGATATTTTAGGCAATATAAACACGCCTGGGAAAAATGGCACATATGGTCACCCAAGCTAAAGCACAACTCAACGGAATCATCACAAAAAAATGGAAACAAACCACAACACAATGAAATTTGCACAACATAAAATATAGATGCAACAATGTAAACAAGCCACAACAAAGTGAAATTAGCACAACACTACAACAAATGTGGCAGTAACGTCCTTGTCTTACATGAGTCATTCAGTCATTCATTAATTTGATTAATTCAAATGGCTCATTTATTCAGAAATGTAGAAAGTCACAGAATTATGAATGTCTCACTGAATCTTTGTTTCACTTGATTCATTTAAAAACATGAATTCATTAATAAAAAATTCATTAAAGTGTTCATCAGAGCAGTTCTCTTAGGGATTTATTTATTTATTTACTGACAATGTGTCTAAAATGTTATTATTCACACCTTTACTATCTTCATTTTTAGATAAAAACTTTTATGTAACCTATTTTTGTCATTACGATTCTGAAAGAAACGCACAGTGTTTGTTATAACGCGTGCAACTGACAGAACCGCTTGCAATTCAGTTAGCTGTGCTGTTAATATTATGGTTATTTTAACAAAAAGTAACTTTAGTTCAACAGCATTAAGGAGAAGAGAATAAACTTTATCACTTGATATCAATCTACACATGCATTTTAGGTGTTCTTGCCAAAATTATATTTTAAAATAAGTTGGGCTATACAAATGCATATTAATATTTAAGTAAATCTTCGCTCGCCCCTGTAATTCACACCCTGGTTACCATTTAAAATCCACAACATCCAGCAACAGTAAGAACATTTTTGTTTAGGACACACTGCTAATGAAATAATTTAACCTTTTGTGTGCTACATCTGAATTGAATTCACTATTCCTTTAAGAATTCTCAAAGGTGACATACAGTATAAACTGTAAAAAAGATTACAACATTATACAGTAAAATTTAATGGTCGTATATAGCATTAATGATTCTAATACATTAAGAAAATACTGTGCATCACAGTGGTGTTTTGATTTTTTATGGTTGAAAGTATTGATTAAACAGCAACCATTTAGCAGAAGCATCTGCTTCATTTAATTTGGACAGCACAGCTGACAAAACAAGTTTTGTATTAAGCATTTTACAAAGCAAACAATTTGTATATAAGCCCCCAAAATTCCAAATTCCATCTAAAGATTGATTTTGTGTAAACAAAATGCTACCTGACCAATCCAATGTCCCATACTGTCTGACAACGAACGCCATTTTGCACAGCGAAGAATCCTATTAATCCTAGCCAGAATTTAATCAGAACTGTATCATAATAAAAGGATTTATTCAATTAAAATGCAAATGGGTCTTTGTTTCTGCATGGTCTGACTGATCAGGAAAAAGGCTTAGGCATAATGTGTTTGTGTTGCAAATAACACTGCACTATTCAAAGGGATGGAACAATATATTTGATATCATTTCATGCAAGAGTACCAAGATAAATATTAATAAGAAATCTGTAATTTAACCCCTTATACGCACACAAGCGCTTTGCTGTTTTGCTGTAAAACAAAGTGCAAGGTTATTTATAAGCAGTGTTGTGGGTAACGCATTACAAGTAACGCGAGTTACGTAATAATATTACTTTTTCCAAATAACTAATAAAGTAACGTATTACTTTTTAAATTTTTGAGCAATATAACTGAGTTCTTTTTCAAAAAAGTAACGCCAGTTACTTTTTCTTATTTACTGACTGACAAGTCTCCTGACTCCATGTTGTGAGAAATCAGAAATACAGAGCATTGTGTGAATACAGTTTAAATGTGAATGTGCATTAATTCATCTCACTCTCAAAAAACTGATTTAGTATTCATCGAAATGACGCAAACTAGCAATAAATAAATGTATCTAATCTTATTTTATTAACCAATGTCTTTGCAGCTGACATTTGATGATCCATTTCAACCATACTTACAAGCAAAAATGACTGTGCTTCATTGTTTTTTTCTTTCTGAAGAGTATTGAGCTTTCTTCTGTAATTCTACTTTACAGATCTGAATTTACTTTTTCTTCAGCCTGAGGTTTATTCGTGACAATTTTTTAGTGTGAAAGGGCTTTTACCTTTGCTATAAATAGAAATTCTTACATTAAAAACAAACACTCAAGCTCTGCCCATATTTAAAAAGTAATGCAAAATTAACGCAGAAGTAAACATAATTCATTACTTTCCATAAAAAGTAACTAAGTAATTAGTTAGTTTTTTTTAGGGAGTAACACAATATTGTAATGCATTACTTTTAAAAGTAACTTCCATCAACACTGCTTATAAGATGTCTTTTGCTGAAAAGAACTTAATAGGTTCCACAGCAACCATGAAAGCATGCAGAGATCAATAGCCTTTGAATACTGATGTGAATCTTGGTCCTTAAACAATGAGTTTTAAAAGTGGTTTGTTGAATGTGATAGCTGTGAGCACAGGACTGGATAGCTCTTGGGGTGAAGGGGCCGTTGTTAAAATTGAAGCAAATGATTAATGGTTGGATTTCACTGAGCTGTATTCTGTGTGTGTGTGTGTTAATGTTTAATCTGTCCCTTGGGAGAGAGTTTGTCTCATGTTATATTGCTTATTCAGTAAAAGAAAATGGCTTGTGGAAAAACCTGATTCACTCAGTTTAGGGTAAGAGCATTGAGCAATAAACATATCTGTTAGACTTATGACATGCACAAGTGCACTGATATCTTCAGTACACGGTATTGTTCTGCTTCTAAATGCAGTGCCATGATGTGAATAAGAGATGGGATGTCATGACAAAGACCAAATGAAAACAATAGGAGAGCGACATCTGCTGGATATGATAAGAACTGCAATGGAACGCAATAAACAAACACACAGGCCTACTCTATGCTATACAGATTAATGATGAAACAGTATAGTTCATTATATATTAATTAATAGTAATTATAATAATGTATCATAAATACTTTTAGATTTCTTTTGATCAAACTTGCTTTAAACTTTAAATACGGTAAATATGGTACATTAAATGTACCATTTACAAAAAGCAAAGAGAAACAAAATATATTCCATTGCTTGAAAACAACAATCACATAGTGTTTCACAATTATTTGTTAATTTAGAAGCCTGGCTTTCAAATGTATTTATATTACATTTGAGAATATAGTCATAGCTTAATGGTAGGATTTTGAGAGAAAATTGTAAAAAATAATTTTATATCATTGTGTGATTCATATTTAATCCATAAAAAGTAACTGTAACAATATTGACATGAATCCTTTTCAATTTGTAAAAATTTTGCACTGACAAGGGACAAGACAAACTCCGAAAACATATTTTATTACATAAACACTTTATACATAGAAAATACTTACATTTTCGATTCGTCAAAATATCCAGCATTAGCAGCTATTACAGCTCTGCATGATCTGGGCATGTCAGTTCAAACACTGACTTGATATTTTACTTCAAGATTCCTGAAGGATTGCCCAAAGATGATTCACACTGGTTGGACACTTCTAACGGACATCACAGTCCACTTCCTCCCATAGTGCCATTATTGTGTAATCAAAATTAATGCTGGTCTTCAATGATAATGTCAAGTTACTTTAATGTATGGTATTTGCACCAAATTGATGAGGATTTATGCTGATATCATCCAAAACCACACTGTGGGGTGTTTTTTCAAACTTTTGGAGGGCAGTGTAAGTATTTTAGGATTGATTTAAAAAATGTATTAATGGATTGATAACTGACTCTTTGCTACAGGTGCCTTACAGCAGAACTGAATTTTGTGGGTTCTCCCGAACCCAGGCTTTTCGTTGTGAAGATGGTGTCAATTGCATTCAGAGACCAGTTGATCAAATCCATAATTCCAAATCCAAATCCTTTTTGTTTTTTAAGAGCAAGGCAAAGAGAGTCTCAGAGATAGAGCTCACAAGACAAGAGGAGCCAGCAGGGAGAGATAAGGGAGGGAGAGGAAAAAGTTGCGACCGCCTTCGCCAAGAGCAGGGAGAGAAAAAGAAGAGAAATGTTGCTACTATTGTGGAGCCTTAAATAATTTTCAGCATGACTATCCCAACCGCCCACCCCACAAGATGGTGAGTGTTGATTTCTTGAGTCCCACTACCAATGTCATACCATTAATGCCAGTTAAACTTGTGTATAAGGACCAGGATTATTATGTACGTGCTCTAGTGGACGCTGGTAATTTTATCTCCACCAAATGTCTTGACCGCTTTCAATTTCCATGTATAAAGAATACCACCTCCTATCCAATAACCACCATTCAAGGTACTCTCCTAGATACCAAACCCATCAACCATTGCACACCACCAGTAACCCTCCAAGTTGGATGTCTGCACCAAGAGAGTTTCCTTCCTGGTACTTCACAACACCTCTGTGGAATTGTTACTAGGTCGACCATGGCTCATTCAACACCATCCCACGATCGACTGGAAATCTGATAAGATCCTACAATGAAGTAAGAAATGTCAAACTGATTGTTTATCGCCATGTTTAAGTCCTGTGTTACCAGAATAAAGATGCTGTTCCACCACCATTGAGAGCCCTGAGACGACTAAGACTACAGTAATCCCAAGTGAGTACCATGAATATCTTGATGTGTTCAGTAAGAAAGCTGCTACTCACTTACCACCTCATCACCACTGGGATTGGGAAATTTAGCATTTGGTATTAAATCTATACCACAAAGGACGAGTATATACCCTCTCACTTCCAGAGAAACAAGCCATGAATGAGTACATGCAAGAAGCCTGAGCTCAAGGGTTTATTACACCATCCACGTCACCTGCAGCATCTAGTTTCTTCTTTGTGGCCAAGAAAGATGGAGATTTAAGACCTTGTATTGACTACAGAACTGTCAAACAGTTAAATTTGCATATCCTCTTCCACTAGTTCCAACAGTCCTTGAGGAATTAAGATCGGCCAAGATCTATAGCAAATTCGACCTAAGGAGTCCATATAACTTGGTGAGAATCCGGCGTGGTGATGAGTGGAAGACCGCTTTTGTGACCCCTACTGGCCATTATGAATGTCACGTGATGCTGTATGGTCTATCCAACTCTCCAGCCATCTTCCAAAACTTCATGAATGAGGTATTTCGAGATATGTTGAACCACTTTGTCATTTATATCAATGATATACTTGTAAACTCACCTGATCTACCAACACACAGGCTTCACGTAACCTAGGTTCTCCAATGACTGAGAACATTCTCTCTACCTCATGTTAAAATGTTAAAAATCAAATGTGAAAAATTTCACCTGAAATCAAGTAAAAGTAAAATTCTCTGGCTATGTGATTTCACCAACAGGGGTCACAATGGAGGAGGACAAAGTTAAAGCGGTGCGAGATTGGCCTTTACCCACCAATTTTAAGTCACTACAGAGATTCCTTGGATTCGTCAATTTCTACCGTCGCTTTATCCTGGGGTACAGTAAAATCACAGCACCCATTACTTCAAAGGAGTAAGAAAGTTCTCCATTGGAACTCAGATGCGGAACTAGCCTTTAAGCAGCTCAAACAAACCTGTACAGCTCCTATTCTTCGACATCCTAACCCTGACTTACCATTTGTTGTAGAAGGGGATGCCTCTACCTTAGGAGTTGGAGCTGCTCTCTCTCAATATCAGGGTACACTACCAGTACTTTATCCTTGTGCCTTCTTTTCTAAAAAGTTATCCTCAGCAGAGCAGAATTATGATGTCGGCAACAGAGAGCTGTTAGCCATTAAATTGGCTTTTGAAGAATGACGACACTGGCTGGAGGGTGCGACACATACAATCACTGTAATCACTGACCACAAGAATCTTCTGTACTTGCAGGGAGCCAAGAGACTAAATCCAAGACAGGATCGATGGGCCCTATTCTTCACGAGATTCTCCTGCAAAGTAACTTACCAACCAGGTAGCAAGAACACAAAAGCAGACGCACTCTCTCATCTACAAGAACCAGATCCTGTATCCGAAAAGCAAGAAGCCATTCTTCCATCTACGATCTTTGTGGCTCCCATAATCTGGGAACTGGATGACCAGATTCACCAAGAAACTCTCACTGAACTGGACATCCAGGTACCAGACTAATCTTACAACTTCTGACCCAGGGCTTCTGTTGACCTAACATGGAGAGAGACATAAAACGGTACATCAAGGGTTGTTCCATCTGCGCCATGGTTAATACTCCACATACGTTGACCGCAGGCAAACTACAACCGTTACCTCTACTACAATCCCTGGACACACATAGGCATAGATTTTGCCACAGATCTGCCCCCCTCAGAAGGGTTCACCACCATCCTCGTAGTGGTACACAGGTTCTCCAAGGGATGCAAGTTAATACCTTTTACAGGGATACCTACTGCATTGGAAACAGCCAAAGCCCTCTTTCAACATGTTTTCCATCACTTCAGATTACCTGAGGACATAGTGTCAGAACGGGGCCCTCAATTTACCTCACGAGTGTGGCGAGAATTCTTCAGATTACTTGGTGTTACTATAAGTCTGTCATCTGGTTATCATCCCCAGAAAAATGGCCAGACATAACACAAGATCCAGGAGATCAGCCGATATCTCAGAATCTACTGTCATGACCACCAGCACGATTGGTCCCTATACCTACCATGGGCAGAATTTGCCCAGAATTCTCTGAGGCAGGAATGTAAGGGTTTAACACCCTTCCAATGCATTTTTGGTTACCAACCCCTATTCCCTTGCTCCGAAGAACCATCTTTAGTTCCTTCCATGGATCGTTGGTTCAGAACCAGCGAACAGGTGTAGGACTCTGCTTACGTACATCTACGACGGCCATTCGCTGACATAAGGCAGGTGCAGACGTTCGCAGATCCAAAACACCTCAATTTCAACCTGGGGAGAAGGTTTGGTTATCTACAAGAGACATCAGGTTACGATTACCCTGCAAAAAATTAAGTCCACGATTCATTGGTCCTTTTCCCATCATGCGCCAAGTCAATGCAGTTACCTATAAACTTCGGTTACCACCTAATTACCGCATTCACCCCACCTTTCTTGTCTCATTGTTGAAACCTTATATTGAACCTGTGCTTCCTCCCGAAACAGAGCCGCAGGAACCGCCTCAACCGGTTAGAAGTCAACCCTGCGGAAACCATCTAGCAGGTTAACCAGATTCTCGACTCCAGGCGCAGAAGGGGACGAATCCAGTATTTAATCGACTGGGAGGATTATGGACCAGAGGAGAGGTGCTGGGTGGACGGGGACGATGTTATGGATCCTGCACTCATGGAGGAGTTTCACGGAAATCATCCCAATCGTCCTGCTCCTAGGGAACAAGGAAGGCCACGTCATCACACTAGAGCGCCGGGGGTTGCTCCTGGAGAGGGGGGTGATGTACTGATCCCAGTACAGCCGTCACCACATGCTCGCAGTCACCTGACTATTGATTAGCAACACTTGTTTCACATTAGAGCACACCACATAAAAGCAGCATTCACCAGTGGTATGACGGCTGAGCTCGAGGTAACTACCTTTAATACTTACCTGCCACCTTTCATTGTGATATCCTGTTCACAGGCTTTTGTGGATTGTCCTAAGAAGCCTTTTTTATTGATGTCTCTGCTCTACCTGCTGTTTATGCCAATCAGAGGGCTCATTTTGTGTCTTACCATGCCACTGACCTGGAGGTTCCTACACCGGAAGAAAAGCGATCAGAGATCACCCTTTAACTGTGAGAATTCACTGCACTACTTACCTGTCAACACTCACCTCAAGTTCCTCACCTGTCTCCTCAGAGCACCACCTGCATGCCTGGATAAGGATCACTCTCACCACGCTGGAGATCAAGGATACTCTAACAGAGAATCTGGAGATCGGTCTCGCTCAAGCTCTAAACTTGTCTTTACTGAACTTTTTATTATTTCAATAAATATAGTTGAATTATTCCTTGGTTGTCCTGACCTCTCCTTGTCTGAGCATTACAGACTTGACTTGGCTAAATGGTGTTATATTTAGTTGTGACCTCTCTGTCCTTGTTTACAACTGCTGGTGTACTGAGGTACATGCCAATTTGATTTAATGCAATGCAAAACAGGTACACATTAACTGGGCAGAGAGATCTTTTGGTGTCACAATTGAGAGTAAGCAATCTTGGATTAAAGAAAACGTTTAGAATTTCTATAATATGAATTTGGTTTGTCACCAAAATACTATTAATAATTGCTGCAACATAATTTTAGACTGTACTCAACCAGATCATCTAATCATATTCTTTTGATTGTCCCTTAAAAGAAAATCGTTTTTGGTCACACTTCTTTTGCATTTGCCAGCCCAGTCTCACAGCAATTCGTACATATTTTACGAGGTGGCTAATTCATATGACCTCACTCAAAAAAATGTTTTTTTATGTTTAATGTTTGCAACTGTGCATGCGTTGTATGTTTGTGTGCTCTCTAGGAAACTTTAATTCTCCTACCAGTCTGTTGACCATAACGACTAGTTTTTAAGTGACATGTCTGGGTCTGGTTTAATAAAGGTTACAACTACTAATAAACATACTTCATTTTTGTCTACATAATGTATATGAATGAAAGGTTTCTTGAGGGGGGAATTTTAGTATATTTTTTTTGAGCAGGCTAATTCTACTGAAAGTAACAGGCAACACTGGTAGCAATCCATGATGCAGCATTCACAAAGAAACCAAGCAGCTTTCTTGGTTAATGTGAGAAAAACTGCATGACTAACTTGATCACAAGAAAAATCTCTGTGGGAAACTTTTTCTTCCTCATACAAAACTCAGTGTCTACTGAAATGACAAGCACCAATGTAAAGCAACCATTACCATTGGGGGGATCACCACCCATAGAAATGCCTAATTTTATCATCTCTGTCAAAAATTGTAAGTTAATGCACTAGAGGGGGCTATTTTCTCACTTTATGGAGTACACATGTGACTATTTTCTCTATACATGCTGGGATGAAATCCCAACAATTTAAATTCTGTAGGATTAACCAACAGCTTTTAAAAGTCCCATTAATTTATATACGGGTATTTAACATGCTCTGCCTTAAGCTCATTTTTGATCATACAATGTGCATTTCAAACGATCTGGGACATCTGCCAGGACATGAAGAGCACAGATTAACTCATTGAAGGTCAAAAATTTATTCTCAAAGGTTTTTAAAGGCCCTTCCCTTTCAAAGGATTGAAGGCTCATAAGTAGGCCTGTCAGCACGCCATATAGCAGACCCGATGATGATGTGCTGGAGAACTATTTACATGATCAGGTGTTTCCTCAGGCTGAGGTGAAACACAATGAAAATAATAGCAGTCTTGAATTTAAAGTCCCTTCACTGCCGTAAGAGAGATCTCTAATGGAGACAGGCAATGAGGTTAGGTGACAGACACACAAAAGGACAAAACTGGTCCGTTTGAAACTGAGAAGAGCAGTTATGACTTCGGGAATAATGAGAGATTTTAATGAGAGACGTTTGGATGGTGATTCGTGAATGAGACTGCTCCGCTGGCAGATCCCTTCTTTTACGACACAGGTGAGATCGACATCTTGGAGTCCTTCCATTTGATATTTGATCTAGGTGTACACATTGCTGTCACAGTGTTGATAGAGGTAATGAGAATATAATTAGGAATGATTGCTCGAATTCTCATGCTGAGAAGAAAATTGACACTTATTATATCTCATTAGATGGTCTTTCAGAGATAAACGTCAAATAATATCAGCCGTGTGCTTCCAACAGTTATGGAAGTAATGTGCGGTTTCCTAAAAGTAAACTCTTGGTTTTGATATTCAGTTTTTTTGCTTTTGACTTTTTTGTTTTTTGGTCAGTTAATTGGATGTGTTATTGTGAGAATTACTCATTTATCTTTGAACTTGGCTCTCCATGCTGCAGTCTAACAGACTTTCTCTATCCTGAAAACTCATGGGTACTGCCTGTCCCTCTGTGGTTGCATCTCCGGATCCTCATAACTGATAGACTCCAAACAAGAGGGCCCCTCCCAATTATATAACACAAAGTCCATCGCTTTCATCACAGACAATTGACTTAATTACAGCTCTAAGCGGACCACGGTATTAATCATAATGCCATATCTTTGATTTTCAAGCTTTGTTCCAATAATGGTACTCGGGCTGCATAAACACACAATTTACATTGAGGTAACCAGTATAAACAAAATTTACACCAAACGTGATTACAACTAAATGGGTCTTTTTTAAATTACGCTTGTGGTCTAAAATAGGCCCATAAAGGACTCAAGCACTTGCGGTTCTATTGTTGTTTACGTGTAGACTTATTTACACATGGCTGACAGGCAATAGAAAAGTCTTTGGGGCCTGAGATTTTTATTTTTTTTTCAGGAAAGGCTCTATTTAGCTTATCCGAATAAAGCACAGCACAGGCCTTAATGAAGTAGTGTTGTTGGAAAGATGGGAAACTATCTAAATTTAATGGTAACAGACAACAAGGTTAATGTTAGACGTTGAGAGCTCTAGGAGTGCCAGGCTACACAAGACAAGATTCGAGACGTTTGCTTACTAAACCATCACACATGGGTTCATTGTAGTGCTTGTCTTAACACGGCATATAAACAGTCTGTAATGAACACTGCAATGTTTCATTTCTAAACAAATAAATTAAATGTCTTTGTACCTGATTATTCCTCTCTACAAACAGAACACAGTCTCATCTGTGAAGACAGAGCTGAAGTTAGATCAAACACACTTTAACATCAAAGAAAATCTAAAAATCAATAATGCTGAAAAAAAAAGTCAACATTTTCTTTAGCTATAGATACATTTGGCTCTGTAAACTATATATTTTCTTAAAATAACATCTCAAAACACCTTTCACATTTTTCTTCCCTTCACAATATCATTTCCTTCACATTTTAAATGATGCAAAAACCAAAAGTAAACCAAATTTAATTACAACTACAATGGGGTTACACTTTATTTTAAGGTGTGCTCGTTACAGTGTAATTATACGTTTCAGTACCAACTAATATTAATTAAGTACATGTACTTACTACATGGTTAGCGTTAGGCTTGCATGTAATAATGCGTAATTATCAAAACTGTAAGTACATGTTAACAAAGACACCTTAAAATAAAGTGTTATCAAAATATGGCTTAATTAAATATTTCTAAATTCCAAAATGTAGACTCCCCTTAGTCTCATTAAGGCTAATTTCATAACTGGGTAAATTTTATGTACACAATACACAAGGAAGCC
>JAUMHI010000067.1:9624045-9639431 GCA_032359435.1 Enteromius unitaeniatus
AGCCACATTTCAGTTTCTTTTACATCCATGTTTACATCCATCCAACATGACCCTGCACATATTGCTCTCATATATGCAGTTAAAGAAGAAGATCAGCTTGATTTATTATTGTGTAATATGAAGAGAAATAACTTATTCCTTATTTTGTTCAAAAGGGAGATGCAAAGCTTTATTTATTTTTTCTCCCCAAACGTTAGACTCATCCTTCCATGTTTTTTTTTTTTTTTGGTAAAAAAAGTTTGTTACAATAAACCATGTTCAACCAAAAACCATATCTCCTTTTATTAATTCAAGGGTCATTGTAGCTGATGATTGTGATATTATGGATGATAGTTTAATACCGTATACCGTGACACCGTGATATTTTCTGAGACGATTATCATAACGTGAAACTCTCATACCGTTACAACCCTATTTCCCATACTAGGAATTTGTGCTCTACGTTTAACCCATCCAAGTGCACACACACAGCAGTGAGAAGTGAACAACCACGCACACACACGGTGAACACACACCCGGAGCAGTGGGCAGCCATGGAGCAGTTGGGGGAGCAGTGCCTTGCTCAAGGGTCTCACCTTAGTCGTGGTATTGAAGGTGGAGAGAGCGCTGGTTATTCATTCCCCCCACCTACAACTCCTGCCGGACCTGGGACTCGAACCCGCAACCTTTGGGTTACTCCATTTCCATTAGGCCACGAATGCCCCTCAAGTGTGGGTGCACTGCGAACAAAGGACATACTAGGACAAAACTAGGGGTGTGAACCTACACTGGGCTCACGGTTCGGTTTGATTACAATTATCATGTCATCGATTCGGTTCAATACAATATCTTGATGCATCACGATGCATTCATTGATGATGCACTGCATACTCCATTTTCAATTTCAATTCACATGTATATAATTTTGTTGATAAACACAAGTCAGATATATGAACAGAAACTTTAATTTTACCTCCTCAATGAAAAAAAAAATTAACAAATGTATAAACATAAAATTATAAATTATAAACCAAAATAGCATTTAGAGGAGCAATGAGAGACACTGTCGGATTAGACACATCAGTTATCAGCTTGTGATTTCTCAGGCCAAGACATTGCTGTTTAACTTTCGGACAGTGGCATTTTACGTGAGGGAATGTTCCAAATTGAGCTGCAGCGATCATGTTCGACGCATTTTCTGTCACAAGCACTACATCTTTATCTGATACCTGCCATTCCTCGACAACCTGAGACAGTAGCTATGTTCATAAAAGCCGAAATGTGCCCAGATGTCAGCTTTTAAAGTAGTTGGAGCATTTTTAATTACTCGCACTTGAGATCTGCCTCCCTCAGCCATCTACTGCGACAAAGCACGCATATGGCAAATGACATCAGAAAAGCGTTATAATCGGTTATGGTCTATTACTGAACCAATACCGAATCATCCTCGTCTGCATCATGATGCATCATAGAAACAATTAATTTTGACACCCCTACTGAAAAACGCGTGGACACCCTACCAGAGTGGCTTCAGATGAAGCGGGCTGATCCTGAGACCACTGGATGGGGTGGAAGGAAAGATGGGCTCAGGCTCTTCATTAGCTTCTTTGGGAACAAGGAGACAAGCAAGACCGTCTGCCTAGAAATTCTTGATACCTAGTTGTTAGGAGATAGAGAAACTGAAACAGGTGAAAAATAAAGCCCACTTGGCCTGATAAGGATTAAGTCTTTTGGCTTCCCAAAGATATTCCAGGTTCTTGTGGTCAGTTAACAAAGTAGATCTAAACTGTTTTTAGACTAACTAAAAAGTTCTGCGTTTTTAGTATGTTTATAGTAAGCTTATGTCAAGAACGATTTGTCAGTTCATGACCCTTTAAAGCCTTCCATGTGTATTTTGTTCTCTGATCACTATAATGAACATTTAGCCTATTGTGTGTGTGTGTCTATTATAAACAAACACACAGTTTTTTAAGCTATACTCGTGCCTCATTGTAAACCACATTTTTTTTTATTCTTTAGTTTTTATTGATCGTAGAATTTATAAAAACAATAATGCCTAGCCAATTACATTTACAGAAATCTTTTGACCTTTTTTGTTCATAGAGCCTTTTTCCATTAAAGTGCACATGAACTTTAGCAATATATTAGTACATGCAGCAACATTGTATAACACACAATATATATCACTTTAGGAAGGACAATGTAATTATGTTGGCCTCAGTTTCATAGACTGAGACAAGCCCTTTCCATGCTTTTCTAAAGGAAACTGGCCTGCATTTGTTTGTGATTATTGTAATTTGAATTGACAAAAAGTTCTTCTGATAACCCCTTTTACACTCCTAATAACCCGGCCCTAATGCATTGATTGTTGTCACGCTTAGATACGTTCAAAAGAAATCCTGACTCGGATAAATACAATGAATCAGCATTATGAGTCAACCACATCAAACCTAAAAACGAACTGGCATCACAATTACAGGCTACCTGAAACAGTTTGCCTGAACAAACTGCTCATTACCTTCTTCCATACCTATATAATTAGAACAGTATTGCAAAGGTATTTTCCATATGATGAAGCATGTCTGGCCAGAAGTTGCTCAGTTCTGTTTGTCCATTAGGAGCTGTTTTTAGATTCAACTATATGGTTTATCTGGGCCTGATTTGGATATGCATCAGCATACTAGCAGCTTCATGCAGTCTTTATCACGACAGGCATCAAAAAGACAGCATGCCTCATTAAAAAGAAGTGATGTCATTAAATTTATTGGCAATTTCCTTTTTGACATTATCATAGCAGCACCAAAGAGAACTGTTACGCTGGCTCCGGCACCACCCCTTTCGTTCCCGTCTCCCTCCCCGGATGCTGTGATCAAGGGTAATTACCTGCACAGACATAGCACTGAACAAAGCAAACAGGGAGTGGCCCCAAATAGGAGGTCTAGACTTGATGTCTCTCCGCAGTTTTCTCTTCCTCATTCTATCAATTTATATCTATCAATCTATTTGTCTATCTATCTCTATCTGTTTACTTAGATTGTGTGTTTCTATAGCCTCTGCGTGTTGTGTGTTGACACATCAGAGACAGAAAACCAGAAAAGCAAAACAAGAACATATTTACAGGAATACTGTTGGTCTTTTGCAGACCTTTCGTCATTTGCTTGGCACACAGGAACTTACTTTTCATACTTAAATTTGTATACTGTTTTTTGGAATCAAACTGTCTATTTATATAGCATTTCCAATGAATTTGGTACTTGTGTACACTTCTTTGTTTCTTTTATTTTAACCGTTTATTAAATAACTTGTATGTATAAAAAATATATGTTGTACTATGCATGATTAAACCAATTTAAGGAGCAGTTCTAACTATTAACTAGTTTCTTGCATTCATATTTTGGATACATTAATTATACCCCACACTTAAACTTAACAAGTACTAATAAGCATCAAATTAAGAGTTTGTTCAGTAAAAAATCTTTGATACTGTGAATATGTATTTCCTATTCTAAAGTGTTACCAAACATGTCTTAACTATTAACAATTATTTATTAATCATTATTTGTGTTCTGCCACTAAGTAATGGTTTCTTTTGGATGACTGAACAATTTACCTTTAATCATTTCCCCCCCCTTTATTTTTATTTTGTTTTTCTTTGTTATACTTGTGCTCATTGTCCAAATCATATCAGAAGTTAAAAATTGCTTTTCAAACATCCCCTTTTTATTTTCTCCTCAAGCAAAAACCGTTTCAGTTAACCAGCTTAAACAACAGACTTTCAAGCAATACCATATCTGCTTTATGCAATGGCTTGTGTTAGTATAATTACAGCTCAATCTCAAAGAACCTTTGATTTTTGTTTCTACAACTGAAGCCATTTGCCCTTTGGTGCCTTATTACAGCAAATGAAGCTGATTACACAAAGTTTTGTTGTAATACTTAGGAAGAATACAGTTTTATTCCCAAACCTCTGTTATACGGTGCACATAATGCTTTTATAATCTCTGAATATTATGTCCAATATATGACCTGGAAGCTTTAAATGTGTGCACAGGAGAAACTAATTAGTGGTTTTGCTATTACTATTGCTCATACTAAAGTTGGAGATTTTGAACAGTATTAAAATTCCTCAATTGCATTGCCATAGTAATCTCAAGAGTTTTAGTATGTATTTTAAGAAATAAGTGGTTCTACCACACATACATTAAAATACACAAACAGATTTAAATATGTATATTTAAGGACCCCTTATTATTGTACTTATGATCATTGAGATTATATTTTCAGTCGCATTTTTTTATTGTTTCTGTGTGACTTCTTTTTAAATAATTACGCAATGTTAAACGAGACTACACCTGAATTACATTAATTCTCTAATCATTTAACTATTACTTGTCTGGTAATTGTTTTTGTTTAATTATTTTGTTTGCCATGGGACACAAATTAATCTTGCTCAATATGTTGTGCACTCATCAAATAGCTATGTAGCCAAAAAAACCACAGGATTTAGGTCAGCGATATGAAATGCTCATTGTATTGCATTGCAATGTTCAATTTGCTCATTGTCATTCAGACTATTTGGTACTATTTTTTTATTTATTTTGCAATAGTAAATTAATAACATTTCTTATATACTGTTATTTTAAGATATGTTTGGGGTTTAGAGGTGAGCTCAAAAACGTCTATTTAACAGTACAGTGGTAATAGTAAAGTTATGTTTAGGTGTAGGATCAAGAGATACAAAATATATGAATAAAATGGTAAAATGATAAAAATATAAAGAATAAAACATGGTATAGAAGATTTATTTATGTTTGATGTTTTTAAATCTGTAAATTAGTGATTTGTCCATTTTGTAGGTTTGTATGTGTCACCTTTTTACACTTTTTCCAAATTAATGAAATTACAACTTTATCACAAATGATGCACAATAAAAAATATTCTATTGACAAATAATACATTTCTTTGTTTTCTTCACACAACGTGATTTATCTAGTTTTTTTTTATTTTTTTATATAACAACAACAACAAAAACAGTCTAACTGTATGTCACAGCTGTGAGTAAATCAGCGTTTTTAAAACAGCTCTGAAAATGTCTCGTCCAATGAGAATGTCGTTTAAGAAGTAGAGTCTATGTGGTCGACTGCTGGTCCAACTTTAGAGTAATGAACTCTTAGCTTTTAAAGCCAATTGGTATCAAGGGCTCTCAAAGTATCAAGATTAATATTTCATGTTTGACTTGATACAAAGCTCTTCTGCCCAGTCTCTTCCTCTCTCGTTGTCTCTCTTTTCCATGTTGTCGTTCCCTTTCCCTTGTCCATCCATCTGGAGTTGATCAGCTCATTTCCTGACTAGTATTACAGTGAACAATTATCTTCAGATCGGGAGACAGCGGGACTTGAAAGACTCTGAGTAGCAGGGGGCCGAAGAGCAGATGAAAAAGGGGGCACATGTGTCCTATCACCTTAATGAAATCAACCTGACCATCCCGGAGCGATGCTGACACGACACGCTGTCACCACTCACTTACCCCTCCGCTCGCACCAAACCACACAACAAACACACTCAAGCTGACCTGTCACATCTAATATACACTCAATTATACAACTCTCAGACTGTCATGGCTAAGTGGCTACTTCTCTGATTCAATCATTTCGGTGGACAAAAAGCGTAACAAATCAATCAATGTTTCCTTAGTTTTTGACCGCTAACCCTCTAAGAGATTTTCAAATAATGCTAAAAATGTTGACAGAAATGCAAAGAACGTAGCTTAACGATTCATAGCTGTCAATCCTTGATTAAGTGGAAACCATGTCCACCAAAACAAGCAGAGAATTGCTCATTTGCAGGCCTGCCAATCAATTAGACGACAAGCAGAAAACTACTAAAGCTCTTTCTTTCCTTTTTTTCTGAGGGCGCATGCCGGGGCACTGACATTTGAACTTGTGGGCGGAGGGATCCTGACAGACCCCTGTGGCAGTCTGCTCTCATTGAGGGCCCGCTCTAGTGAGAGGACATGGGAGGGGGGAGAGTCCCTCCCACTCTGACTTGCCCCACTGTGCCTGGCGTCTCTCTCTCATTAAATGTTGTTGGGGTCGGAGGCAAACGTCTGCTTGGGCTGGGGGGCAGGAAGGATCACATTAATGAAGGGGACACCCGCTGTCCAGGTGTCGGGTGACATGCCGTGCCCTGTTTGTGTTTGGGTCTAGAGGCTTTACTGTGACCGCACTTGTGAATAACAGCCTCGGCCTGTTTCATTGTTTTAGCTCGCGTTCTAATTCCTTCAGCGTCCATATATAGAAACCACACGTGATATCTTGTTTTCTAAAGAGTTCTTCGAGGTGAACAGACACCATTCAAGTCAACAATGACTCCAATTTAAGGTGATGGAAGAACTTGAGCGGATACCTCCAGGGGTAATTCCTCTTCACGCTTTTGCTCTGGCAACCGATATTTTCTGTACCATTCCCTACATTTAAAAAACAATTACGCCAAGCTAGGGCCTTGACCTAAATTAAAAGCCTGTCTCTGTGTTGTAAACCCTTCTCATAAATCAAGGCTTCCGTGCATTGCTCAGTCACTGTCTGTGAGAAATGAGAGGTCGCGCAAGGGCCCCTTCATTTACTTGTGGGCGTTTACACGGAAACTTTAGTCATGAAGGTGGGTGAGTCACGAACCCTAATGGCTTCATCGGTTCAGGGATCTGGCATGGCGGCAATCTGTGATTACAAAGCATGGCACATCTCCAGGGATCCAATAAGAGGACCCAGAACCAAAAAGAGGCCAGCTGAATGTTGTTTGTTTGGCCCTTCTCTGCAGGAGTTTTTTTTCTTTTTATGAGGATTTGAAAGTCTTTTAATGCAATACTTTGCCTTCGTTAACGATCAGATCAGTGCGGAGCAACATATTATTACCATGTATCGCCTTGATAAAAAAAAAAACAAAAAAAACAGCCATTTATATTCCAAGCTGCGTGTCTTATTAAGTGTTATTTTTTTCTCCTATACGTTAAATTGAGAAATGTAAAATGTCAAAACATAAAAAAAAAGATATGACGTCAATCAGTGCAATATATACATTTATTTCAATATTAACTTTCAAATAAAGCTACCGAAAGAACATTACGCCTTAATATATGTCTGTGACCCCGAAGTGAACAAGCCAGAGGCAAAAACCATAACATACTACTTTTTATAAAAAACTGTTACTTTTTTACTTCTTAAAAAAGAAAAAAAGTTAGTCAGCAGGTAATTTTCAACAAAAAGGTAGACTTGCACAACAAGGAACCTATCATGTGTTGAGTGAATCATTTTTTATATTACATGATAATTTATTTGCCTCTAAGTAATACCTTCCTCCCTTGAGCTAATTGAAGCTGGCGCCATCCTCCTTTGGTGGGTAGCAATTTTCTCTCATTACAGCAAATGTTTGCTCTAAGAGAAGGCTCCGGAAGCCTAATAAGGTACTAATAAAAACAAAGCGATGACAGTTGCTGTCACCTGTGCCAAGTCTTGTCATGCAGTGTAATTAGTGAGACAAGTCTTGTGATCCCTTATTCTCTGCATTATCTGAGTTCAAAGACAATACATATAAGTTACCCTCCTCAACCAAGATTCGCATAGCATTGCACCTTCTCACTCTACCCCTTACTTGTCTTAAGAGCATTTCGCTTAAACTGAACAATAGCGATGCAAAGTTGACACACTATCATATTTGATGTTCACCAGAGGTAGATAACATCTGCCAATCTCTGTCATGCTCAGTTGACAGAAATCCATATTGAGTAAAGACCGTTTGAGAAATGATATGGCCAGGCGCAAGTTTGATTTGGTGGATCGTAGCTTGTGTAAAGCTGGGCAAATAGATGTGTAAACAGTTTGTTAGATTGGAGAAATTTAAATAGCTACACAAGCATTCCTGCACTGCAAAGCTGAGCCCATAATTACAATACTCAAGGTGTGTCCAAACATACCAGAAAAACCAGGAGCACTCTTTTTGACGTTTTCTGCACTCTCTGGAAAACCTGCCTCCGTTTATTTACAAAGGTCAAAGAGATCAGAGAGGAAGGAAAGCGGATGTGTTGGTCAATTTCAGAATGGCTTATCCTAAAGGATAGTTTTCCTGCATCTCTTTTGAACGCTATATTTAAGGCATAACATTGCTTTTTCTTTTCTCTCTCACGGTGAGTATTTCTCATATGTCTCCTGTCAGCTCCTATGATCCTCAACTGCGAATATATGTCCTTCTCATCTATCACTACAGTTCAGCAGTCTTTCTCAGTCCATCTACGCAAAGAGTTGGATTGTGCTCGACAAGGTGCCTAAGGGCAGGGGCGTGACGGCTGAGTGTGTGCATGCGTGTGTGTTTGCGTGCGTGTGTATGTGTGTACAGGGAGGCGACTCCTCCTGAGTGGAGCCGCTAAACTGCCACAGTTTCTCCCCCGAGGAGAGGCGCCTTTCATCTCCCCGCTCACTGGCGCCTTCACAAACCTCAGATTGTCTGTGAAATCACCCTGCTTAATAAACGCGCTGAGGCTCCTGGGAACGACAAGCTAGCAGAATCTCACCCTGCAGCATTAGTGCACATACAAACACACATACAGACCAGTCCAACGAGCAGCTGATTGCTGCTCCAGCTATTCATTACAAGAGAAGAAGGGTGATATTTATTTTAAGTGTGATTGCCCAAATACCAAGTCTCATGGTTACAAACAATTCCCCCATCTGCGACCATACCAAAAGTAATCTGTCTCTGTTAAACACCTTCGAGCTTCTCAGCTTCGGTGTCCACAAGACATGAGTTTCATGATAAATACGTTTCCTTTTTTCTCTCAGAGCGATAATTTGCGATAACTCTCATGTTTGAAGAGTAAACACCCTGATGCTTTTTTTGGCAGTTGCCAGGAACAAATGCTTTTTTCAAAGCGATTAGATGGCGTGCAAAAGAAGTAGCAGGCAGCAAATGGCAAAATAACTTTTTAAAGCAAATAATAACACTAGCTTGGAAAGTAATGATACATTGCATTGCAATGCCTCAAGCGGATTTTCTTGTATTCGTCTTGATTATTCTGTCACATTTTACTATTTGTAGGCCGCAGAATGTACTCCAGCAATAGTAAAGAAATAAATGGGCGACTTAAGGTATTAGCTGGAAGCAGAACTGAAGACAATGAAACTAAATGCTTGGGGCATTTTATTTTTTAAAGATAACTGTTTCCAAAGGCCACATTTATGGTAGTATAAATAAATATAACATCTGCTTTATTAAGAATTCTGGGAAACAAACTATCATGCCCCAGCGAACACCAACAGAATTGACTCTCTAATGATGTGTCAACTACAAACAACAAACTCAAATAGTTTTATGGGTGTTTTAGCATCCACGTCACCATGCATCTACAAACTCACTCTCTACTCTACATTGTTTTTCTTTCTCTCCTGCGAATCCATAGCTTTACTTATCAAAATTCCAGAATCTTTCGCTAAATCTGTCGCTGTCATTTTGTCAATCATAATGATGGACACTCTCTTGTAAACTCAGTAAGCCAATCACGATCAATAGCCCGCGCTGCACAATTCAGCAGCGTTATCATTGGGCGAAAGTTCTACCCTCTCTGAGCGAGCGCCTTAATTTGGCAGCGCTCCGATTGGCTGAAAGTTCTGTTGTGGCCGCGTGCTTGAAGGCATCAAAGGCTTCATGCTTTTTGCGTGAGACGTCAGAGTGACTTTGAAGTTCGTGCGTTCAGACGCTTGTCGCGAGGAGGATGTCCGCGTCCGCCAGCTTGAAGGAATCAGACGGAGTTCGGGACATGGAGCAGCGCAAAACCCATGTGTCAAGCCACCCATTCAGCGTGGAGTCTCTTATATTTTGCCATAAAACCAGTAAAGACTTTGAAAGACGGCGCGAGGAGGATGCATCCAGCCAGTTTGCTAAGACTGAGGTCAGGGATTCTTGTGGCTCGGCTGGAATACAAAAGCACTTTTTGCAGACCTCACCCGTCAAATCGGAGTCCCCTGAGCCGGATGACTGTACACCATGGGTTATGAACTCGAGATTCGCTCAAACACGTAAGCAATTTCATTTTCTAAACGAACTGTGACTGCTTTAAATGATATGATATAAATCACGACAGGGTCTGTAATCGTCATAACAATGATCTTTTCTTAAACGAGCAATTTGGCTCGTTTTATTGAAACTTAGTAAAAAAGTGGCTACGTAATTTATACATTGTCGACATGATTTTTCCTGATTACGTAGTTTTAGGCAATTTGCAAGTAAAATAAAAACATGTTTAATAGACTATGAAAGTATACATTTAATGGAAACTAGAGACACACGAGGGCCTGCTGCTCTGAAAAAGTAAGCAGTTTCGAACTCAGATTTAATAAAGAACAGAACACTAGTAAAAAGTAAAACATTATACAGACACTTTTCCTAATTTTCCTTTTTTTTAAAACAACTTTGTAGTTAAGTGGAACATGTAGCCTACAAGAGATGACAATTTCTAAATGCATTTACTAAATATAACAAAAATGTCCCCTACCTTCACATTCATCATAAATATTTTTTTATAATTATCTAACTAAAAAATAAAGTAATGTGTTTGTATTTTTGTATAATGCGTGTCTTATTTTATTCAAACTATGAAAACACTGCATTATAATTCAATTAGTTTCTAAAATGTATTTTCGACCAACCTCAAATTAACAAAAACTATTTGCTAGACAAATATCTAAACTAAACCTTCTTTTCCCAACACAGACCAGGTAAGTCCCTGTCCTCTCCGCAAGCACAAGACCAACCGCAAACCCCGTACACCATTCACCACCTCACAGCTCCTGGCTTTGGAGCGAAAGTTCAGACAGAAACAGTACCTGTCTATTGCAGAGCGAGCAGAATTCTCCAGCTCCCTCACGCTCACAGAGACCCAGGTGAAGATCTGGTTTCAGAACCGACGGGCCAAGGCCAAGCGTTTGCAAGAGGCCGAGCTGGAAAAGCTCAAACTGACTGCCAAACCTGCCCTCCACCCCAATTTCAGTTTGCCTCTTCCTCTTGGAACCCAACTTCATTCGGCCATCTCACTATATGGCCAGTCGTATCCCTACCAGAGGCCTTTATTGCCTGTTGCTCCAGTGGGACTCTATGGAACACCTTTAGGGTACAGCATGTATCACCTCGCTTGAGAAGAAGTGCTACGGTACGGACAAATACTGAACTGTGGATGTACAGAAAGACAATGTTTACAAACTTTGGGTGTCCAAATCCGGTAAAAAACCAAAATAATAATTCAATATTTCAATAACGTGCCTTCACTCATGTCTTAAAATACATGAAATAAAAAATGGGACATTTCACCTTACTTTCCACTGACTGAAAGATCAAATTTGACAGTGTGGATGGATAATACTGTTGCCAAATCTTTTGTATATATTTGTGTCATACTTCTTTATGTAATATATTGTAAACTAATTATTTTGTGTACAAAATGTTGAGTTTAAATTCCACTGCATTTAATGTTGATGGATTTTTATCCTATAAGAAAGTGTTCTGAAAAGAATCATTACATATTGTTTTTGCTTTAATTGCTTTTTCACGGACAATATTTTTAAAGAGGTCTTTTTCAAAACAAGTTAAATATCAAGGTGAATGATTTTATATGATATACATTGGTATGTTCACACTGAGAAATTTCTGAATTTGACAGTAAATACGATTATGCAAAGATGTCTTTGAAATTTGTCATTTGTAACTAGAAGTTTATTTTTTCTGGCCACCTTTTTATACATATTTATGCTAGAATTCTACTTCACTGAAATCTGAGATGTACAGTAAACTGCGATTGGCAAGCAAGCACAGTAGCATTTGTTTGTTAAATTAGTTTATTACATTTATATTTTTTGTTTAATGTTTGAGAACATTTGAAGAGTTTTCGCAATTTCGCATTTAAATTCTTAATTTCGTTTAAGTGCACTTCCACTTTCTTTTTTTAAAAGCAGGTAAAACTTTACAATAAGGTCTCATTTATTAACCTTCTTATTCAAGTAGCAAAAACTTATTTTTTTCATTTTTAAATAATTCAGGGGCTGTTCATATTTCCAGGAACTACCCAGGTGGTTCCCAGGAATGCTCCTTTCATAATGAATTTAATCTGAATATGAATTATATTATTTATTAAAAAAAAAATGTCAACAAAGTAAAGCAAATTCCTGCAAGGACGCTTTATATTCATTTTCATTAAACACTATGTAATGCATATTGGTAGTTTGAGAATACATATTAGATTATAGCTAAAATATGAACAATGTATAGATTTTCTAAGTATATAGTCATTGGTTAAATAATTATGTGATAAAACTGATATGCAGTAAGAATGTTATCATTAAAAGATATGATAAAATGTTACAGATTAGTTTGGTTTTACCTCTTTACTACCTTGTTATGACTTGTTCATTAAGTTGTGGCTCTATAAATGGAGACGTTCGAGGGCCTGTTTTACTACTTCCGTGTGACTTTGATGCAATGAGGAAATCATTTATGGTCAGCACTTTACTCACGAGCTTCCTTTAATCAAAACACGAACCCAGTCGTGCTAATCAAACACAGAGCCGCTAAAGTGTTCGCGGGTGTGTTTTATATTGTCGACTTTGAGCCACTTACGAGAGTGAGTGCAGTGAATCTGGGCAATTTGCCTGATCCTGTTCCTGTGGTGTAAAAAAAAGTCAAAACACTCTCAGAAGCTAAATTCACAAAGCTGTCAAGTTGTTCAGAACTTTTTTAAATACCTGGTGTGCATCTGTAAATGCAGTCTGTTTTATTCTTTATTTCTTATTTTGAACAATCAGAAAGATCACTTTTCAAGTTTTGTTTGTGGTCTGAGAGGTCAAATATCAAAGTTTCAAATATCAGAGTTTTTATCTTTTCTTTTCTTTTCTTTTCTTTTCTTTTTTTTTACTGTATATATATCCATGATATTAAAGGGGGTGGACTTGGTGGGATTATATGTAAACTTACTGTATATATAGTAAATATACATATAATGCCATATATAAAATAAAATGCTATTACATTAATTAATTGATTAAATCATTATTATTATTGATTGATTGATGTATTTATTTGTTTTCAGGAGTCAAATTCTAAAATTGCATTTGTGTGGAAAAATAATAATCTTATTTAATTGTTTCCATTACGTAAAAAGAATTTGAAAGGGTTAGAAAAACCCTGTTAATTTATAAAAAATTAATAAATTAATAAAAATTTTTTTTAGAAAAGCACTGTTATTCTTTTTACACATGCTTCATTGCAGTTTTCTAGGGAAAGAAAGAAAGAAAGAAAGAAAGAAAGAAAGAAAGGGGAAAAAAAGTAGAGAGGATAATGGTGCTAGTCTTACTTTAAACCGTTTCCTTTAAAATTAAAGACGTGGATTATTAAAGTCATGATTTCCTACATTCCCAGATTAAGTCTTCAAAGCTCTCATAATACAGTAATTACCACTGACAAAATAATTGAATCAAACATTTCATTAATCTCTTTAATGTGATGTAAACTAAGCCCCCAAAAAATAAACTGTGGAAGCGATGTGTACAGAATGTTACAGATTTAGCCTGAATGTGATTTGACATATTCTATCGCCACATTAATGGTGATGACTGTACTTGGGTCAGGAACATGTTGTACATGTTTAATGCTGTTCCTTCTATTCTTCTCTTGATTTAGACCTCCTCTGCTGGTTACAGGGAGAACAACACCAATGTAAGATACAAATCAAAATGACTGGGTGTGTGTACTTCCTTGTGGTATTCCCTTGTATGATATCTTGTGCATTCCCGCTCAACGTTTTTTGCTTAATGTGGGTGTTTATTCTTGTGAAAAAATAGGCTACTATATTTTGTATTTTATTACTATAACAATGTCATGTGCTGCAGCTATTAAAGTTAAAATGCATTTTCATTACACGGTGAGTAACATGTTAATGCATTTTATTTTAAACAACTGTTATAAATTAATGAATTCTTGAATTATCATGAACTATCTTTACATTTCTTGGGCATTTACACATGACAATTTGCAACTTCCTTACTTAACTGTTAAGTAATTGTTAATAATTAAGTATGTAGTATATTTAGGGCTTAAAAATGATCAGAAACTCATGAGAAATTTGGCTCGGCTTGTAAACCGTCCTAAAAATACTGCACAATTTTCGGCCTGACCTGATCAACGATTCCTCCCAATAGGAAATACATTTCGTACGACATCATAAATTACACTGTGTACACCCAGCTTAAAGAAACAGTTCACCCAAAAATTTAAATGACACCATATTTTAGTCCCCCCTAAGCCATCCTAGGTTTATAAGACTTTTTTCTTTCAGATGAACATTTTAGATTTTTTTCTTTCAAGCTTGGTATTGCTGGTGAATGGTGGCCATGATTTTGAAGCTCCATAAATCAGATATATCCACAAGCACTGCATCAGAAAATCTATACTCTGTATGATGTAAGCTGCATCATATGTCGTGTCAAAGGTCAGCCAAGAAGCCAGAACCCAAATGCTCTCATGGACGTGCATGTGGCTGTTGCCAGAAGTCAGTTATTTAGGTGAACTATTTTAACTTTTAAGTGGCCATGTTTGCCTTGCTCTTAATTTGTCCAAATCCCCTTGCTACTAGTTATAGCAACCATTCTCTTACTAATTGAAAAATAGCATTTTTATAAAAGCCTCACCTTATGATTAATAAGTACATGAGAAATAAGGAAATATCATGGATCAGCCAGGCTCTGAGTCTATCCAATCACACCCCATACACCCCCCACGAGCCACACCTGCACCTCATCTGATTCACTCATTAGCATCGCTACTTAAGAACACACCTCCTCTCTTCTCATTGTCTGGTCTCATTTATTCGAATTAGACTGCTGACGTGTTCTCCAGCATATCTTTCTTCTTTGGTGTTTCCTGTGTCAAATGTTAAAGGTTTATCTGTATATCTACCACTGGCGACTAGGTGTGTGGTCACCATCCATCTGGTCCACTGATCTCCTGCACCTGCAATAAAGGAAAGTTTAGTTATCATCAGGATGTACCTACATTCATTGGCCCCTTCATTAGATCAATCCTGTCAGGTATCAGTTGCAACTACAAAATTCACCCTACCTTCCCTCTTTCACTTTTCAAGTCTTATCACTCTCCTCTTTCCTCCAAAGCTGGCGGAAATCTTGGACTTCTGGCTCCATGGTGGTTATCTCAAATGCCCTGTAGACAGTATTGGAAAGTATTAAAAGAATCATTGGCTTATAAAGAGCAGATAACAAGCTACACCTGTAACCTGCTCATAGTGCCAAAACCACTGGTAAATGGTTTACTGACCATGGTATTACTGTGCTCAATTGGCCTGCCAACTCTCCTGACCT
>JAUMHI010000067.1:9649102-9677654 GCA_032359435.1 Enteromius unitaeniatus
TGCCAATGAAAATCATTGGCGTGTTTAGATACACGCAGAGTTTGTTTGGCATCTCGAAGCGAGATTCCTATTCGTCGCTCGCGACGTGACGTTGAAGTGACCGACTGAAAGGGAACTGGATAACAGCATGACACTGTTTTGACAGTTTTGGAGAAAAAGAGTGAGAAGCCGGTTCCGTTCTTTAACATCTTTAAAGCAACTGACAGATTTTCTGATCTATTCTAAGAAAGGTTAAAGCTGCATTAAAGGCAAATAGTGAAAAAAAAGTATATAAATAAATATATATAGTATATAAATAAATAAATACAATTTAAATATTTATTTCCTAGGTGTTCACATTATATTTTCGGTTACAATTATGTGACATAAAATTTCATTGTGAAATATAAAGTTGCAGATAAAGCCCAAATGGCATTTCACAGAAAACAGACTCAAATGTCTCTCTACTAAATGTACTGTTCAACATTTACTGTATATAACATCGATAATAATTGTGCTCCTATTAATAGCTCCTACATGTAGTCGTGGGGGGCAATCAGCATTTTAGTGATTATGTGTTTATATGCTTAACTGCTTAATATTATAAGGTCTTAGAAAGCAACTGCTACAGCTGATCAGGCTCAGTGTGAAAACATTCAGAACTGCAGGAACATAATTTCTCTAAGATTTTCACTGTTATTAAATTGAATCTGGTCAGGAAAACCTCTCTTTTCCGATAAATGTAATCGTTTTTTAAATTTTTCCTCGTCACTAAATTTTAACAATAATTTGTTAGATTCTTATAGTCCTATTGATGTTGTGTTTTTATCTGAACTTCACAATGTGTGACATTTATTCCATCTCAACAGTTTTGATAAATCTCTCTCTCTCTCTCTCTCTCTCTCTCTCTCTTTCTTTTATTATGTGTTGGGTAGCAAATGGTAACAAATATTGTTCGCAATTTAAAGTCAGCAAAACATGAACATCATTTTCTAAATGTATGTTGTAGATCTTACAGATCTCACAGGAAAAAAATATTTCTATCACAATCTATGCAAGAGTTATTCTATTCCAACTGTAGGGAAGAATAAAACCATTTTTTATACAATTTTCCGCCTACCCAAATTTCTCCCCAAGTCTCCAACATACCAACATACAGTGGAATAAATGCAATATCTTGGTGTCATTTTAAAGAATACCCTTTGAAATTACATAAAAAACTGCTGTAATATGATAAATATGGGGGGTGTACAAAGTGTATTTACGTGTAAATAACTTTGTTACAGTAAAATAAATATCAAAGTGATTCATATCTGCATAAAATAGAGATTCTAAGCTTTCAAATAGTACCACATATGGGGTTATTGGTGCAGACAAAGGGTTAAAAATGGGCATATGTAAATTGGACACCGGCGTCCAAATGGGTCCGCAGAGTTTAAGAGGTTTTAATATGTGCTTAATTTAATTACTACTAATAAATGGCAAATATTCTAGTAATATGCATGCTAATAATAATCTAATTAAGAGACCCTAAAATAAAGTGTTAGCAATAATTCTATTTCTTTTAATAATACACTAGATTTACCATCCTCTGCATGGTAAACTCATTTCTATATCGACATTTTTTTTTACAGTAAATGTGCACTGTTCTCAAAGAGCACAACATCTGTTATCTTTTTTTGACATAATTAGTGATAATGTCTCCTGTAAATTTTAAACTCCCTGTTTGAAAACACCAAATTACCAAAAACATTGCCTTAAAAGTTGTTACGAATCATTGCTTGAGCACCACCACTAATGCTAATTAACAAGGAAATAGTTCTTCAGGACACCTTTCAGGCACAGAACCAGAAATGTAAATTCAGCCTTTTGGTTTCCATAGAGACATAATCAATTCAGTTCCACTTTGGTAAACCTTACCAGCCCTAAGCAATAAATGCAATGGAACAGCATTCATGATTCAGTCAATAAAATGTGAAATAAATAAATAAAGCTTTTGGTTGCATAAAGCCCCTAACCAGAAAACTCCCTTGGATCTTTGACTCAAAAGCATTTGGTCCAAAGCTTTGACTTCCTATTGTTGTCCGAAGCCTTTGTGTTCTCTTTATCACCCATCTGCCATGATTAGGCCATTTAAAATGGGTTTAATGCATATCAGTTATGAATAATAACCGATGGACCAGACTGCAGTTCTCTCATAATATTAATTGTATTTTCTCCAATCACTTTGTTAGAACAAAGGAAACCGAAATGCGTTCTGCTTCCATGCATCGCACAATGTTTAAAAAGTGAAAGTGACTTGATGAAAATGATGATAAAAGTGTCAGAACACATTAATGTCAAGCCTTCAAATTAGAGCAACTTGAAATGAAGTGCATTTCTAAAAATCACAAGGGAGAACAGACAAAGACATGTACAAATCAGTGGTTATAGGGCACTGACAGATGCTCCGTGCTTCCAGAAATGTTCTTAAAAAAATGATGACTGGTACAGAAGGCAGTATGTGGTCTCATCTTTTAGAAGCACATATTAGGAGCTCTGACATGTTATATCAGTACTGCAGGTATAAATTACCAATAAAAAAGAACCTATGCTCAATGGGCCTTTGGAAAGCAGATGAGTTAAAGATGAAGGATGACTGATGTCATGCTGCACTGAAAAATTGTGTCCAGAATTTGCCCTGTTTCCTTACTCTTTCAAAACGACAAATGGCCTAAGTGTCTCTCGTGGCATGAAACTTGCTCCGGCGCTCCTGTTGCTATCATTTGCCCTTACGGCTTGCTGTTTAGAGGACTGTTGAGTGCACTCTTTGTGCACATGGCATTGGCGGCCTTTGACCTGTTGGCCTCCTCATTTTTCACATTCTTTCTAAAGGCTTTTAGACTATCTTCTTCCAACCTTAAAATGTAGGCCGTCTGTTTCCTTGAGGCTAAGTCATGCTGGCCTATTTAGAACCATGTGAAAGCTGTTGTGGTGCTCATTAGTTTCTCGAGCACTGTCTAGGAAACATTATGATCAGAGAGTAACACTAATTTATCATGGAATGACATGAAACACGGACATCAGCTTCTGGATCTTTTTCCCCAATATCAGCACTTGTGAATTACAGCCTAAGCTGTTTGTTGACCGAATTTGCCATCCAAACTTACCAAAAACACCTGGAGTGTATAAATAAGATCTTTGTTTGAGCTCAGTAGCAATTTTTCTCTGCGTCTGTCAAACTTGCTACATCAGCAACCAGTCAGTGTAATACTTTAAAGGCATATTTTAACCGAAAATGAACACTCTGTCATTAATTACTCACCATGCAGAAACTTCTATGAATTTCTTAATTCTGTGGAGCACAAAAGGAGAAGTTTATCAGCCATTGCCCCTCACATTGCACATGTCAAATAATAGATTTTAACAGGAGTATTCAAAGTTGATGCAGTGATGCTATGGACCCCATTCATGATGACTATTTTCATGCTATAGATTTATATATTTGTAAATATATGTAAAAGATATTATATATTTGTGTGTAAAACATATAATATCTGCAATTTATCTCCATACTGTCATTGGTCAAGCAGACACCAAGTGTTATATACAGTACTGGGACTTGATACTCAAATAATTCACTTAAAACCACAGATTCATTCAGGAATGAAACAAGTGAATGTCCTTTTGTTGCCAAAACACATTCTTGCTTGTTCATCTTTCATCATCATCAGTCATTGAACTGATTTGTTATTTGAAAAAAAAAAAAAAACTAAAACTAAAAAACCTTTGGTCATAACACGCTCATTTAATATTCAATATTATATTACATTTTATATTACACACATATTTTTTGATGAAGATATCTCTTTAATTGGCTACATTGGTTGATGCTGAAAAACATAAACAGAAATATTTGATGCATTTCTGTGCAATAAATGGTTCACTATAATTCACTATATGTTCTGCCTTATTCTACATCACTTATCCTACCTAAACGTAACTACTACCTTACTAACAAGCCCAATCTCTTAATATGTATGTATGTAATAGAATGCACATATTTTTCAACAAGTCACAGATATTATGGTTGCAAAGTTGCGTGACAGCCTATAATCAGGTATTGTTTTACAAGTAAATGACTAGCAGAAATGAGTAGTCGTGCATATACCAGTGTTCCTGTTTGTGTTCCATAGAAGAAACAATGATGACAGAATTTTCATTTTGGGATTAATTATCTCTTTTAAATGGCACATACACAAAAAGTCATTTAAAAGAGCAAACTAATCTTTAACTCTGGCAAATTTGTTTGTAATAGCTTTTTTGTCACGGGAGGCTTTGTAAATGTTGCTTTTTCGCAGTTGACTGGATTGGGAATATTCTCTGTGAGCATATAACCAACTCCTTAAAGCACAGCCATCGCCGCAGCCCTCGAAATCCTATAAAGCTTGCCAGGAAGACAGAACGTGATGTAAGCGGCAATCAGGCCCAGCGTGGATGACTTCTCCATGTGTGCGGGAAGAATAAACAAAACTTGTGCATGGCTTAACATAATCACGCCTCTAATTGATGAAGGGGCTTTGTGCGGCACACATGTTGTTATGACAGGTAAAAACAGCCTTGTGGAGAATTTTGCCAAATAAGTGCTCAAGCCTGCAGGGATGAGCCTCCATTTACATGAAGTAATCTCAGTGAGCTTATTTGTGGCTTTCATTCATCAGAATCTTCTGCTAGCGGCTTTAGCTCCATTGCGGAGAAATGGGGGAGGTTTGTCTTAATTGTTTAGCTGTCATTTCTCAAATACAGCACGGTGTATTTTAAAAGAAGTATTTTCCAGATGCAGCTGGTGCCATACCAAGTTCAAAAGCAAAGCAATGTGCTATAAATAGACTGCTTTTAAAATATAGGCCAGGCTGGCAGTGCCCATAAGGCTTTGGAGTATTTTTAGTTTTTTTCTTCTTCTTAGTATTATATTTGGCTTTTTTTTCTTGTTTTGACTGCACTGTTGTTGTTTTTCATCCCTCAAAATTGTGATTTAATCTGTCTAAACTTATCCCTGACCCCTGAAGTGACCTACTCAATGAATCAAGAATGCTGCTATCCAAGGAATGACAGATTCATATTTGTGCTGTCTAGGAAATGTCTGGTGAAAGCCTGACAAAGAAACATGAAGTCAACCCAGCGTTTAGAGACACTGTCATTCTAGCAAGATACATTTATTTTGTTGGACAGAAGAAACCAAAATTCAGTATACAATGGCCAGTGAGTTATTTGAGTTAGGTGTGTTTCTGGGTTAACATATTTTCTTGACCCTGGAACAACATTTTATTCCAAAATGTTCCAAGTGCCGCCAACGTTAGACCGCTGATAGTTCCATACATGTGTTATGATCGCTCTCGCTTTCGGTCTCTGCAGCGCGCTTCTAGTGATGTATATCTGTTCCATTACGCAGCTGTCTAATCCTCTTGAAGCATAAAGCATGCACAGAAAGTGTTTATCTAAGCTCAACTGGTTATGCCAGAGAATGCAAAAGTTTTGCACCTTTCCACCTTGAATTTTTTTTTACCCACCCTGATTTTATTTCTCCACCCTGTCCCTTAAGGGGCTCCGTATAAACCTAACCCTACCCATGAGTAATGCCTAAAATCAGAGGAAATGAAGACAAGCACCAAACACTGATTGTAAGCATAAACTTCACAAAAACTATAAACAGGTTCTTCAAATCTGATTGGTTAATTACTATTCTAGTGGCATATTTCCACACATTATAATATACATTACAACAAAGTTCAATTAGATAACATTAGGATTTAATTAGCAGCGAATAACATTTGTTTTATTGTAAATGTATAAATGAATCTATAATTTAAAAAATATATAATTGTTAATTCACAATGTTTTATAGTTATATAACTAATGTTAACGTCAATAACTAAATGTGATTATTATTAAATATTATTAACATTAATGGAGCTCACGTAGGAAAATATTTTATTTTGTTCTCTTGATGCATTATCTTCATCACTTCTTGGCAGTTGATAAATTAAATGTATATACATTGTCAGTTTTAAAAGTTTAGTTTCTAGTGTCCTTTCCCTTATTTTCGGCCATTTAATTTAAATGACCTAGACATTATTAGTTTTGCTTATCCTGCTTATCTTGTGAACCACAGAACAATTTTTTAATTTTCTCACCCACTGAGTATCATAACAAATCTTCTGCTAACAAGTGATGAGCTGCCCCTTCAAGCTTAATGCGTTTCTTTGAGCACTGCGTCGAATTTGATTTAACAATCCGATGTTGCATGAGCACACTCATTTATGCTGCTTACGGATACTCTGCTAACAAATGCCCTCCGCATACATCCCTGACACGCTCCAAGGCCAGATGTGAGGGCAGAACATAACACCACATAAACACTACAACAACAACAACAACAATAATAATAAATAAATAAATAAAATATTTAAAAATAAATAAATAATTACTTTAAGAGTAAACTGCCTTTGCATTCCCACAAACAAAACTTTTTATTCAGGTTTTGCACCAGGAGAAATTATCATTATTATTTTTCTTAAAGCAAAAAGCATACATTCCAGACATGGTCCAAGGACTTGGATCCAAGGGTCGGATTAAGGAGTCTGTGCTTTATTAGTACTAAAAAACAGCCAATATGCTAGTAATATGCATGCTAATAAAGTAGTGAGACGCTAATAGCGATAATTGATTCCTAAACTAAAGTGTTATCACAAAAATATCTAATTTTCAGATATAGTGATGGTTGCCACCATTGAGGCATGATTAATCTGCATTTGCACACTGCAAGCCATTGTATTCAACTGAACTCATAGATTCAACACACATACACTGTTTGGAAGAAAGTAATTTTCAGATCTAAGGTCCCAATGGAAATATGAATCACCATAATGGTGACTCCAAACAACACTAAATAGAGCTAACCCCTCTATTAATTATGAATAACAGTGTTTGTACATGTCTCCATAAATCCACAACGCATTGCCCAAGCAAAACACAATTACTCAAGAACAAAGGTCTTACAGGCATTCCACTATTCATGGAGGCCATGCATTTTGGTTATGGAATGATGTTTTGTTACAATGTAATGTATAGATATACAGTTAGGTCCATATATATATTAGGACACCGACATAAACGTCTTAATTTCGGCTCTGTTTGCCACCATTATAGAGCTATAATAAAACCAACACAACCCAGGTTGAAAAGAAATACATGCTTCTGCATACATTTCTGCAACACCGTAATTATGTTCTTTACTGCACGTTTCACCGCTGTTTAAAAGTGAAATTTCCAGAGAGTGGCGCTAAAACAAGCGTTACATAACTGTGGCACATTTGTATTAGATTGGTACATTGCAGTTTTTTATAATGCTGCTCAAGGTAACGGCAAGAAAAACGTTGAACGGCAAGAGCAGTGTGAAAGTCAGTATGATAGGAGGGTGACCTTTGTATTCAACTGAACTCATGGATTCAACACACATCCAACACACTTCCAACTATGGAAGTCGCAAAACTTCTTTACAAAACATTCTTTACTGCTAACTCTACTAATAATAACAGAAGAAGATCTGGCCGAGGTGAGGTTGCTCTTATAGTGTTAATGAACAACTGCTCATCTCCAAAAACATTGAAGCAAATTTGCAAATAGACGTTATCTTTATTAACAACAGAATATATGAAGGCCAGAAAGAACTACAACATTCTTAATGCAAAGCATTATGACTATGTACTTTTTTCTTTGATTCTCTTTGCCGAGTTCACATTATCATGATTCATTTGGCAGATGTTTCAATCTGAAACAGTTTAGAAACTTGTCAAAGTGAACTTTTAAAGAATATATTAATCAGTATGTTTTGGGAATTGACCCTTTGACCTTGGCATAGTGCCATACAGGACTTTAACTTACAATGCTGCTACATCCAGACAACCTGCTTTGTCTGCATCACACGTGCCAATGTTTGGCACAGCTCAGACAACCTTTCTGCTATGAAAATGTCAATGTCACCCACATTGCAATTCAGTGTTTGAATCACGATGAGACCAGAGGGATTTAGACCCAATGGTTCCAGTCAAATAGATATATCCTGAATCAGATTGAGGGCCAACCAACTGTTTTTTAGATATCATATTAGTAATAAAGATCCATTGATATGGATTGATACATTGATCAAATGTTTATAATTTTTCTATAGTACAAATTGTACCCTTTATTTTTACACTGTGCACATTTTCTCACAATGCCCATCTACACATTTCTGCCAATGCATGCATAATCAGTGAAACTCACCTGTCAGGGCTAGATAATAAGGACAGCTCAATGGCCCAGGGTGACTGTCCAAAGTACACACACACAGACAGAGCAAAAATACTCAATTGAGTTCTCTTTCACTTCTTTTTTCTGCTTAAAGGAACAAACACAGACAAAAGTACATTAAAATGATTGCCTTGGTGAATATCATGGTAAACACAGTTGGTTAAGCTTATGCGCTAATGCAAACAGTTCAGAAAGAAACTGCATATGGATCAGTAAATTGTATATATGCTCTCAGTCATAAAGTGATGAATAAACATGCAGCTCACAGAAAAAACAATAATGCTGCTCTTGACGGAATTACTTTTGTTATTTAATGAATAAAGACTATACCGTATTATGTTACATTTGATTATTCAATTTATGTATGTGAAAAGTGTTATATAAAATGATAAATTCAAGTTTTATCTGATTTTTTTCTATTATATATATATATATATATATATTAATGGGTGCAGGACGCTACAGTTCATTTATGTGCGTGTGTTACAAGGCTGTGCAGGTGAAGTACTGTAGAATGTTGGAGACTTAAAATAGATAATCAATCTTATTTTACTAATAAACCAAAATCACAAGGAGATACTGTTCACGGGTAACATATACATTGATCGACAAACTATTACTCAAAGGACAGGGAATATATACACAAGGAACTAATAATCTAAGGAACAACAGCTGGGGAGACACAGGTGGAACTGAATTAACTAATAATCACATAAAGACAATAAATCCAAATAAGGGCATAACAAGAAAACTAAACCAAAACAGACACATGAAACGTAACAGTGTGTAGAATAAAGTAAACTGTGACATATTATACCTAAAAAATCATAGTGTGGACTACCAGTAAAACTGAAAAAAGGGACAAAAATTATTCAGACAGTTTGACCTCAGTCTGACCATGTTTTGCAAGTGTTTTTTTTTTTTCCTTTAATTGCTAATGTGACCTTTTTACACCACAGACCGAACAGAATTAAGCATTGCTTGGTAATTGGTTGACCTCATTTGTTATTATGTAACAATGTACGTTAATTTAACAGCTAAATAATGTTTGTGTGACTTTATAATTTTTCAGTCATGTATTTTTCTGTATTATTATCATTATTATTATCTTTAAATATATTATAATTAGTATACTATTCTCAATACATTAATCAATATACTCAATCAATCAAACTGTAAAATTTTTTGAGGTATTCCCAAATATTCTTTTGCTGGGTATTGATATTGATATTGTATCATGATGAATTGTCCAATTTACACCCTTATTTAATATATTACCCTACAGAGAGATGGAGAGAGAGAGAATTAAAATTTAGTGTTACCGTTTTCTTTTTTAATTAGCAGTAAGAAAATATAATATATAGATTAACACCGGACACATGTAAGGTGTTTACTAGAAAGAGCTTTCTAAAACCTGTTTAATTACAAATTTTGGCCCTCCGAATGCTTTGGTACAATTCAAAAGCTGCTGATTGTGCCTAAATATAATCAGTTGGTATGAATGGCAGCCACATCACTGCTTTTATGTGATGGTCCCAAGGTGATCTTGGCTTTTTAAATCTATTCCACTTCTGTAGCAGCTTCTCTTTTACCCTTCAGAAAATGTGCTCATCCAATCAACGAGGGCACACTCAAAGGGTTATGGGAGCCAGTGTGTTTGCCAACACAAAGCTTTCATCTCATCAGGAAGAGCAATAACAGCTGAAATCTGTCCAATCTCAAAGCACAAGCAAATTTAGTGCAGGACCAGGGCTTCTCTACATCGTAAAAACTGTACGGATGTTACACAAATGTATGCAGAATTTCACAGAATAAAATACTATTTAATATATTGATGATAATAATAACAATCAAATGTAAATATGTTGTATATATTTTGCTGTTTTGTTATTGTGGGTTATTGTTGTTAATAATTATAAATAAATAAATAAATAACACCACAATTAAATATGGGATAATAGTCGTTAGAATTGGTCAGCATCTATTTGTCACCCACATTAAAATATACTGTAATGGTTACCTTTTTTAGCTACAATAATTTATTGGCTATATAATTTCTTATACAGGTTATAATTGTGATGCATACATCCGATATCAAGAGATATAGTTGTATTTTGCCAGTCTATCAAGCAAATCAAATGAAAACTTGGTATTTCTTAATACATTTTTGTTTGCTCATATTATGGCGTGCATAATCATATCATCAAAGATGAGGGGTGCCTGAGAGAACAGCGTGTGCACATCACTCTTGCTTAATGCGCTCTGAGTCATGGAGGGAAAAACATAATTAATCCAGCGATGTCTCAAAAGTGTTTTGACTAGAGGAAATACACTGGTCACTGTGGTTTGAATCAAGATCTGAAGAAAGCAACGTTCCCTGAACAGCCTATGCATTGAACACAACCAAAAATGAGATTCTAAGCATTTTCAATCTATCACCTTAAAGTCAATGTATAATTAGAGGCCTGTGTTCTGAATAATTAAGACCTCTTCTAAATTTTACATTTAAGTTCATTCTGTATGTTAATTACAGGGGTATCGCTCTTTTCCTGATCAGGTCAAAAGCAAGGTAATGCTTTATTAAACTGGGTTATCTGGAAATATTCAGTCTTTGATTCAGTCCCAGAGAGTTATTAATTAGCAGGTGCTTGGCAAGAGCCTCTTTGAGAACATCCTGGCCCAATGTACATTCAACCCTATGAGACTGAAACATGTATTGCTGAAAGTGAGTTCATTATTTTTATATAGATTTGTACTGTCTCTGGCTGAGTAGACCGTGTAGTCTCTAATTGGTCGTGACTCACTTTGTGGAACAGTAATTATGGCCACTCATCATGGAAGAGAGGAGTTGAAAGATATGCAAAATGGCAACAAGGGGAATATTAGAAAATGCCAAATGCAAAGCTAATACTATATATATATATATATATATATATTAGTTCAACATGTTACAAAAGTTTACATCATCCTTGCTTAATCTTGACTTTATAGGTAAATTCAGTTCACAAGTTTGCAGACTTCTTGAATTATAAGCTTTAACATTTTTAACTGATTTTAGTGAGAATAAATTCTGCACCTTATTCTTACCAAGAAAGGTCCATTAAATCAGAAAAAGCGCAACATTAAACAAGAACAAACTACAAATATTAAATTTTCAGTGATAAGCATGGTTAAGATGCCCTCCGTAAGAAAAGTGTATTTTCTGCTAAACTGTAACATATTTAGTAAGGTAGTTTTTAAAGGGTTAGTTCATACAAAAATGAACATTTTGTCATTAATTCCTCACGCTCATGTTATTCATATGTTGTTTGGGTGAACTAACCCTTTGAGTGTAGGTATTGGTGAGATTAGGGATGTAGAATGTGGCCATGGAGACTATGTTCTTTATAATAAACAGACGATATATCTTATAATAGACATACTAATAAGCAGCTAGTGAGAATTGGTCCCTATACTAAAGTGTTACCAAAGTAACTAATGAAGATGTGATGAAAAAGTAACAATTAATGAAGCAATAGTTCTCCCTGGGAAGTTTACAGCCTGCCCAACACAAAAACATAGGTATCAATGTTTCCCAGTTGAATTGAAATGCCAAATTTGATTCATGTCAAATTTCATCTAGGAAACTCATGTTTGTGATAATTCCAATAGCATGTTAAAGCATAAGCAGATCATATGACACTGCATGAATGAGACTGTAAAAATTCATATAAATTAGCCACCAATTTGCCAAAATTTAAAATAGTTACCAATTGCCACAAGAGAAAAAGAGAAAGAGAGAGAGAAAATACTATTTTTTCAAGCATTTGCATCTTACCCCAAGGTTCTCACTTTATTTTTTTTACTTGAAAATGAATTTGAGAAAAAAAAAGAAAAAAAAAAGAACAATTTCTGCTCTCAAAGATATAATAGTAATAGTAATAATAATATCCAATAATTTATGCTCTCAATTACAGAAGAACTCATAAGTTTCATGATTTGAAAATGATCAGTAGATTACATAAAATTATGTCCAGCGTAACAAATGACGAACTGTGCAAACATTGTTATTAGGCAAAGAATGCATATATTATATGTTGCCATATTTTTGTCATGGTTCCCCAGTCCATTGATCGACCTCCCCGGCTCAGTATGATGAAGTACTCATGACGAGAAAAATGGAGGATCACCTTGCAGTTGTGACCTTAGGGTACATCGTGTTCTCCCTGGGGTCTGATTGGGTGAGGATTCATTAGCCTCTTTCATGATAAATGGAGTGGATTTCTCCTTTACCTCCACATCAGAACTGAGCTCTTGAATTTCAAAAGAACTGAAGATCATACTGTAACAGGCTATATTAAGAACTGAAAACCTACCCAACATTTGTAGCAAATCAAATGGTGGTTCAAAAATCAATGTAGTCTGGGCGGCTCATGTTTAGAGGCTTTATTTGAGTGATTAAACATCCAGTAATGGGAAGTAGCTAAGTAAAAGTAGAAATCTTTCAGGGGTCTAGCAGTATATCAGCTTTTAGCTACAACAAAAATGTCTGATATAGGATATTTGCATCTTATCACTATATATAGATAGATTGTGTCACGTTGTCTGTTTGGTTTAGTTTTGGTTTTGTGCTTCCTGTTTTTTGTTTCGTTCTTAGTTCTCACGTGTCTTGTCCATATTTGGTTTTCCTGTCGTTGTGATTTATTAGTTGGTTATTCCCCAGCCGTGTCTCACAGGTGTTTTCAGTTTTCCTCGTTTGAATGTGTATTTATACAATGTCTTATTAGTCCTCCCTTGTCGGTCGTTATTTGTACATGTATTTCTGTTCTGCTGTCGAGGCTTTTTTGATGGCATGCTCATCACTGCGTTTCGCTCGGGGCCAGTTATTGCGGTACCACGGATCTCCCGGATATCACAGGGGTAACTTGACTTTGCGATGGCGATCTGCTTAGCATTCCATTCCCGTGTTTGTTTTGTATTGTTTTGACCTGTTCTGTTTACTGACTTCTGTGATTGTTTGCACATGGATCCGAACTCTTCCACCGCGGTCATTACAGACAGATATTCCTTGCAGTGTGTGAATCTGATTGTGTATGTATGTATGTATGTATGTCTTAGTGTTTATGTGTACTTTGTTTTGATAATTTAATAACTATATGACTGTGCATTGTATTAAAGGGATAGGCTGATTCAGTCACAAAAGAAAATCTGCCATCATTTATTGTACACATGTTATTTTTATATGTTACATGCTACAAGAATGTAGGTAACCAATGTAGGTTTTTGTTCCCAATTGACAGAATTTTCACTATCTTTGAATTGGTGGTCTGTGGCTTTTGCTGACTTCATGTGCAATCAGAATTATCGTAAATTCTAGCTTCGTAGTTAGTTCATTGGACATGAATGGCCTTTCTTCTACGAAACTCATATTTACATTTGAACGCCATTTGAACTGAGGTTTAGCAACAGTCAACAGGCTGACAGGATTGTGGGCTGAGCATTATTTAGCTCCAGTTCAATATGTCAGAATTTATTTGCATCATTATTTATGTGAGTCAAATTAGGTTATGCAGTACCCTTCTAATCAGCTTTGACTGGCTGATTATAGATCAGATTGCATTTCATTTATACCTTCAGTTCTGTGAGGCTCTACAGAACTGAGTCAGACCAAAGTGTCAGAAAGAATCATGGGAAAGCCATCCCTTTGGGGGAACCCTCACCAACCGAACGTGTGTGATGCAATCATCTGACGGCCGCCTTCATCCTCCCATCATCCTCTTTATTGCAGACATTACTTCTCGCTCTGCTGGTCCTATCAGCAGCCCACTTCTGTCATAAAAACTGCCATCTGACAGCAGACTAGGATAAGACGCTGTCTTAGTACGATCCGAAGAACCATCTGACATGATCTTGCCCTTGCAGATTCTCTTCGTCATTAAAGGATTTAATGCCAGCTTTGTTCCTTTGTAGGAACCTTTTATACAATAAGCTATAGTTATATTTTGAACACTTTGTAATGCACTGTAAGTCATTTTCATCTATCTGTCCTAAAACCTTTAGAATTGTATATTTAACATGTCTAAATGTATAAATGTTAGTTTGTTTGTTTGCATTAGCTTGACCATGAAAATAAAAAGATTAAAATATATTACCTAGGATAATAATGTAAAGGTAGTTATATACCGTAATAAAACTGTAGAAGTAGGGTATTGATGTATATTTGAAAATGAAGCAGAGGATCATATTACGGGCAATTTCAATAATGCAATCCATTCACACATGGCTCTGTAAGAAATTAAATGGATTGCTTTATTGGATACATTATTTATGGTTTGAAAGTGTCTTACATCCACTTGAGAGCACCCATGCAGAGCCTATTGAAATGATTTGTGCCAGTAATTGATCAGAGCCTGGAAATTGTAAGTCTATCATGGTTACTGGAGGTCTCCATAGATTCTTATCTCTCTGTAATAAGCTTGTCACAAACCTGTCTACAGATCCGGATCAGTACCACACTTTTGCCTATAATTGGAAAGATAATGAGAGACTGGAATCACTGATTCCAGACATACTGGTGTGTCTCTCAGACAGGATCCCCTGTCAGTGTGAGATGAAAAGGAGGCGTAATTAGCCAGTCAGATTTACAAAAGGTCCCACCAGGTTCCTGGACATGGCATGCATACCAGCTGGATTAAGAAGCACATACGTTTCCCACTAAAGCATGTTTCAAATTCTGATTAGACTTCAAAAGAGCTGTACAAATGTTTGTAATTTTACAGAAAATGACAGTTGTTTGTAGTGTAGTTTGCAAATGTAGTTTACTGCAAAAGCACAAAAACATCATCATATAATTGTATTTTATTTTAGTCATTTAGTTTCTTTCTTATTTTTCATTTAATGATTCTACTACACAGTTGTCATTTTTTATCTCATAGATTTAACAGGACATTTTTTAGTGATTAAAAAGAATAGCGATTGTATACTGAAAATTTGGTCTGTTTTCCTAAGTTCTAAGTCCTAACTCACTACAATGTCAATGATAGAAAAAGTAATTGAATGTTTGTCATGTTTACCATCAATGACTGTCTAGAATGAGTAAAAATGTCTAGGTTACAAATGTAACCCACGTTCCCTGAAGGAGGGAACGAAGACGTTACATATGGGATCTCGCTTGAGAGACCAATCGTCTTTGAATCCGTCTTGATAGACGCCAAAGCCGTCAGGAGTGCTGTCTTTAATGACAGGTATTTAAACTCAACTGAGGCTAGGGGCCCAAAAGGAGCTTGCCACAGGCCAGTTAGGGCAACAGCAAGGTCCCAAGAGGGTACCGAGGGCGGTCTCAGGGGATTAACCCGACACGCACCTCTAAGGAATCCAAACGATAAGTTGGTGCTTACCTAGGGACTGGCCTTCCACGGCATCATGGTATGCTGCAATGGCAGCTACATACACTGTAATAGTTGAAGGGGACAGACTGCGCTCCAACTTTTCCTGCAGGAAGGCAAGCACCACTGCAATCGTGCATCTCTGTGGGTCCTCTTGGCGTAAGGAGCACCAGTCGAACAGACCCCATCTCTGCACGTAGGCCTGCCTCGTTAAGAGGGCCCTAGACTGAGAGATGGTGTTAATCACAGCTGCTGGCAAGCCAGAAAGGTCTGCCGCATCCTGTACAGGAACCAAACGTGCAAGTTCCAGCGAACGAGACGCGGGTGCCAGATTGTGCCCACCCCCTGAAGGAGAGGCTGTCTCCGCTGGGGGATTTTCTAAGGAGGTACTGCCACGAGGAACATGAGGTTGGGAACTCAAGTTCGGGAGGATGTTCTCCTGTGAACCTGCTCCTTGTCCTCTTTGAACTTGCACAGGTTCTGTGCAAGGAGGCTCACTGAGAAAAAGGCGTACTTGAGCCCCGGAGACCAGCTGAGTGCCAGTGTGTTCCTGTCGAGGGGCACCTCGGTCAGGGAGTGAAGCAGGTGGCAAAGGGATGCCCCGGGGAAGGCAAAGAAGCATATCTTGGCCTTGCCGAGGTGGCTCCAGCTCAGTTGTACTACCTGGGGGTGGAGTCGTCATTCTCCAGAGTGGGTGGATTACCAAAGATGGATGCCTGGAACCTGAACAACGCGCAGCGAATACGGCCACGTCTGACTCCACAGGAGCGGATGGAGGGCGGATTGCAAGCGGAAGCGTCGACCAACCTGGCGGACGATGAATGCGACGGTTTTAATCCGCATCTAGCATGTAGCATCCGAACCCATGAAGGCATTCGTGTGCACAAATGCCGGAACTCTTAAGCCTAATCATGGGTTGAAAAGGCGGCAACACTGCGGGAAAACGCCGATCCGGAGTGTGCCACGGTGTGATGCCCATCTCATGAACCGATCGCGAAACCAGTGCTAAAGCGGTGTCATATGGAGGAGCCCCAGCGTCACTGCTGCTGAGGCTGCCATATGTCCCAGGAGCCTCTGAAGAGAATTGAGAGGAACCGCCACCTTGCGTCTGAATGGGCTCAGACATGTCAGCATGGCCTGCGCGCTCTCCCCCACGAGGCGGGCAGTCACGATCGAATTTAGCTCCATGTCGAGAAAAAAGATCCTCTGCGGACAGACTTTGCTCTTCCCTCGATTGACCTGAAGACATGTCTGGCTGAGGCACCGAAGGTCCCTGTGTTGACTGAGGATGAGGGTTGGGTACCGAAACCCAGTACCATTATAGCCCCGGTACCTAAGTAACCGGGATGTACCGAACCGAATCAAAACGCGGATTTCGGTGCCTCATTTTGGCTCCGTGCCTAAACGACAAACCCAAGATATATATATGGCGGCAAATTTATGGCATTAGTAAGCGAGCGCACCACTGATGCTGGCGCGCACAGTAAATAATTTCCGCAAGAGGAAAACGGATCTATATGGTCTTATGCGAGGTCTTATGCGCCTCGGACAGGGGCCGCGGCGATCCATGCCAAGCGGCGATGCTGTGTGGACTCAACACAGAACGCTCGGCCTGGGGGATGGCCACGTACCCCCTGGCTGCACCTCCGTCAAGGGTGGAGAGGGGAGAGGTGCTGGTGGCCAGGCGTGGTGGGGCTCGCCACAACCTGGTCACCTCCTCATGCACCTCCGGGATGAAAGGAACTGAGTAGGACCGCGATGGGCCACAGTCTGAGAACTCAAGAACCAATCGTGGCTCTCTGTCTCACCGCGGGGAGGACGCGAGGGGAGCCATCTCGCGAATGAGAGGCGCGAACGCAGTGTAGCGATGGTCATGCGCTCGCAATGAACGCATGAGTCATCCGTGAGCGCTGCCTCAGCATTTTTTTTTTAAACACGCAAGACAGCGCTCGTACCCATCTAAAGGGGAGAGGAAACTCCCGCACACAGAAGCGCACAGTCGCATGGACATCCTGGAGAATGGCTATAAAACCGTGAGGAAATTGCTCTTTTTGGCGCTCGGTTGCCTAGGGGAGACCTCTCGCGGCACCGCGTGCTCTCAGTATTCGAGGTCTCTCGCTGGCGAACAAAAGACTGCCATTCTTTGAGCCTTTAAAAAGGCTGTCAGTCTCGCGGGTCTGTTGACAGCTGCCCAGTTGAAGATGCTGCAACGACGAGAGAGCATGAACTGAAATGTAATTATTGCACACCAATATTCATTATCCTTTTCCAAAGGATTTGAAGACGATTGGTCTCTCAAGCGAGATCCAATATGTAACGTCGAAGTGATTTGACTGAAAGGGTAACAGACAAGCAGAGTAATAACCAGCGAAGCGCCTGACAGTCATATATCACTAGGACCCATGTTTCTGTTTTTTTGGGGCAGCCACTGACTTGCATTTTATGAGTTGCCAAGGCTCGTAGTTTCAGCTAAAAAGAGTATTAAAAAAGAGTATTTACTACTCTACTCTAGAGAAAAGTCATCTGCTGTACATCTTCGATGGCCTCAAGAGTAAGTTAGCAGCAAATTTTAAATTCTGAGTAAACTATCCATTTAATACATGCTACAGTGATAAATGAAGGTCACACAGGTTTTATAATAACATTAGGGAAGGAATTGCATCTATTGTATGCTGTAAAAAACAAGCTCTTAAACTGCAGTTATACTTTGATCACCAGTATGAGTGACTACAACTGGGTCAGTGAAAAGAACAATGAACAAATTTTCATGTCAACATCTAACAGCAAGTCTACAAAAAGAACAGAAATGCCAGTGTGTGCTTTGTCAATGAGCCTTAAGGGAATAATTTATTGACTTTTGAATAAAACAGTCATTGTGGCAGTCAATAATTAATTAAATTATATCTAATGCTGATTGAGCGGTAATGTATATTTTATGTCTACAGTTTTGAAAGAATAATAGGAAGCTTTTTCAAAGAGAACACTGATCATTTGGGATTTAATTGGATTGTTATAGATGGTACTCTTCTATTCCAGGAAATAGTTTTAATCTGTACAGCATGTCTTATTTGTATCTTAATTAAATGTGAAATACTGGCGCATGTAAATAAGCTGAAAACATCAGGTAACAGTTTTATACACTATTAACAAATTGGCAGTTTGGCATAAAATATTGTTTGTATTATTTTATTTTTTTGTATTAAAGTTTGTATGTACTTTAAGAAAATGTATCATCATGTAATCCATCCACTGATTCTCCAAATAGCTTATTCTTCTTTCAAAATGCCTTAAATAAAATGTATTAAAAAAAATTTCCCTTTAGAATGCACTCATTTTACCAGTCTGGTAGTTTATAATCCCAATTTATAAAAACTAGCCCTTTTTGTGTGTGCATTATCCATTCATTGGCAAGTAAACAGATTGTAGGCCCTCCAAGGGTACGCCATCTGAGGCTGAGACTAGCCATGAGCTATCACCATTGTACCCTTGAGCAAGGCACTTAACCCCAGGTTGCTCCAGAGGGTTTCCCGTCTAATAAACTGCTAACAGTAGAATCATCCACTAAACGACTGATTACTTCCAAATTCTGAAGTTATTTGTACTGAAAAATGATTACACGTTTTTTGACCTTCAATACCGCAATACCGTGAAGAGCAGATGTCTGTGCGCTGATTGTTTAAATGATAACTCTGCAGGGATGCTGCAGCTTAGACCACTTGTTAGTCATCAGGCGACTGATTGAATTTGGCTGCATGAAAATAGCATCTGTTTAAAAAGAGTTTTAAGGTTGTTACTGATTTTAAAGGTCATTAGTTTTAAATGATCTTTTACTGCAACATAAATGAGCTACATTTCAGTTTAGTTTATGTGACACCTTATTTATGCGGAATAAAAACTTACAGGTAATTGAGGCGTGTTGTTTGTGTCTATACATGTACTGTTTATCAGCTGGGATTTTGGACTTTTTGAGACGTCACAACGCTGACTTAAGGGCATTTCTTCACAGATCAGAGTTCTTTTGAAGCTGCTACTTTCTTAGTGCAGTTCTTTTGAAGGAGCTAAAATTCAAAGCGATATGTGTGGCTCACACCTCAAAAAACTCTATATCTATACAGTGACGTACGTCGAAGGAAGCATCATGCTGTGAGGCGTCTTTTTATCAGCAGATACTGGGCATCTTGTTAAAACAAAAAGGATGGATGAAGAGAATAAAAAAACTGAAGGAGAAATGCTTTAATATGCACAAAAACTAGAAAACCTTTTTCTTTCTTTTTTTTTTTTTTTTTTTTACTTTAGCAAGACAATAACCCTGGGTACAAATTTTTATAGTTTTCCCCCCACAAATGTAGAGTGTGGCATTATTTTTCCCCCCCTACTGCTGTTCTGCAACCTTTTCATGCAGCTCTTATTCAAGCACTAACATTCAAATAGTCAAGCTCCTTTAATGACAAAATGTCCAAAGGAAATAAAAGGACACATGTAACAGGCCTATTAAGTATATTATGGGTTATGAAAGCAGGTTGACGTGCATGTAAGGTCAAAAAACACTTTTCTTTTAATATTCATTTAATGACTTCCAAATAATTTAAAGCATTATTTGTAAGCCTTTAACACTCCAAAAGCACCATCTAGTAGCAAAGAATAGATTTGCATTTTCATTTAGACCAATGCGAAAAAGACCAACAAGTGGGCAGGCAATATGCTAATGTTTCCTTTTGACATCAACATGAAATGGTTTGAAACTCGTTTTCATAACGACTTCTTTCAATGATTCAGAGTTGACTCTTTTTTTAAGAGATAATACTTTGTACATGACGCACTTGTAGATTTAAAACTTTACAGGATTTTTTTTATTCGCTTAGAGCAGTGTTACACACTGTATTAAAGGTATTTTTCAAAACCTCACAATATGGGCACTTTAAAGGTTGCAATTATTACAAATGGTGGTCCCGCACAAATTTTTGTGATATATGAATTATTTGATGTGAACATTAAGTCTAAATCAAGACACATTGTAGTGGGTGGATCACACTCGCTCCTTAAGGATTTGCTACATGCTATGACAATTAGGTTTGATTTAGCTGTGCTGCTATCTCACAGCATACAGACATGAGCTTGAGACGAGCGCTCCAATGAATCACCAGGTAGAGTCAGAATGGCCTGTGTTCTTCTGAACTGCGGCTGCACTCATACATCATCCTCAGTATGTCTGTGTGCCTGGATTTATAGACTAGGAGCCTGCACTCTGTTATTATGAATTGGGGGGCACATTTTGATGACCTTGCAGCATGAGCGGTTGAAAATAGAAAGGTGATATGCAGAAAGGGAAGGTACAATGACTCTTTTCCATGAAGGTGGCACATGAGGGACGTGGTAAGACTGAACATCTGAACATATAAAAACTGTTGGGAAATGTTGGGAAAACCATGGTGCGTGAACAGGAAAAAGAATTGGTAAATCAACATCGTACCATGTAAGGGAATTCTGACTTGGGGATGGTCACAGGAGGAACAACTGACTGGAGAGTCTGGAGGAAAGCCTCTCAAGTCGTTTCATGACCCAGTTTTTACTTTGGACATTATTATGGGGAGACATCAACCAATGCAGTTTTTGCATTGGTTGATAAAGTGTAAATGTTAAATGAATTAGTACTGCCAGTCCTTGGTAGGAACTGATATATGTAATCTGGATTATGTAAATGAAGTACTTAACATAATAACATAACATAAATAATTTAATAACATAAATTACATTTTCAAATGTTCATTATCAGGTTTGCAGTTGGTTTTTACAAGATTACATTTTATTCAAATAATGGTAGTAAATTATTCACAATGTATTGATTCTTTCTCTTGTAATTTTTCCTCTCTAATAATCCTACTGTGTTTTACCATTTAGCTTTTTGCATATTTACAAATGTCGTAAATAATTTTGCCAGATTTAGAATTTCAGAGGGAAGGAGGGAAAGAGAAAACACCTCTTAAGCAATTAGAAAATTTTATGAAACAAATAATTATTTATAATTAAAATATTTAAAGTTACTAAGTAAGGGATAATGTACAGCCAGCAGGTTGTTATCACAGAATAAAGCCCGGAAGGTACTAAACACTGGTAATGTATAGCTGTTATATATAGTCTTCATCTTATCCATTGACCTTCAGTAACTGTTGATTTTAGAAGGCTGGACAAAAAACTTAAAAACTTCAGGCATATCATTGCTATTTTCATGTTTGCTTCTTTGTTTGTTTATTTATTTATCATAATGCAGGGATTCACAAACGTTTTTGTCACCCCACCCTCAAATAACTAAATAAATAAAATAATTTGAAGTAGTGTTAATATTTAACTTATAATTTAACAATACATTCAGATGTTTACAGTTCTCAGACACTTTTAATAGTCACATACACATACAGTACAGGCAAGCAAATAAATACAATATTTACATTTTTTGTGTTCATGTTTTTAAACAATACTAATAATAATAATAATAATAATAATGTTTTTTATTTTATATTTACAAAGGAATAATTCTTTTATTCTGTTTACTTTTTTATATCAATGTTGTACATTTAATGGGGAGTTTAAAACAAGTTTGATCAAATAAAAGTAGTGAGATCATATTATTTAAAATGAATAACATTATAAGAATAACAGAATCAAATCACTTTATGTATATTTTGGTCATGCTTTCTCAAGCCTATTTATGTTATGGTTTGCACTATATAAAATTACATGATTATAATAATAATAATAATTCATATTTAGTGTTACTATTGCTCACAAAATGGAATTATGAGAACCACACTGCTGGTTTTATTAATTGATTATTTTTTTTAATTTAGACATTTCTTGCTTGTTTTACCTGGTTTGAACAAGAAAACCCTGTGCTCAACCGTTGTCATTTCTCATAGACTATGAGTTTCAGTTGATTCAAACAGCAGCTGTGATGCTCTGTATGACTTGTCACGTGTTGTAATATGTGAAATAGACAGAGCGGCTGCTCCATAATGTGACATTGTCACTGGCTGCTGTGGTCACATTCGTACCGAGACCTCCCCTAAGTTGTGAGTGCATCGGACTTCCTGTGTTTGGGGATTGCTGGGAAATATCCTGCAGCCAAGTGCTGGTAAGATAGTGTCACTTTCCATTACCCCCATCCACCGGCGTCCAAAACGAGAGCGGACGCTTTCGTAAACATTTCAGCCAAGTCCAACGGGCTGTTGCACAAGTTGCCACTGTGTTCCATTTTCGATAATGCAGTATTTTTTTTTTCCTCCCCTAGTTAATTCAAGAAGAGTTAAAAAAAAATGGGAATGAGACTGAGACTGTCTGTAAAATTAATAGGGTAATACTGTTAAAATGCTTACTGCCATTTGTCAATGGAAATAGGTAGTCATAGTATTTATTTTCGCCCACAATGCTCATGGCAGAACTTTTAATTACTCTGTGTTTGAGCCCCTAAAAGCCTGCATGGCTGATGCTAGCAAGAGACGGGAAGGTGGGGAGGCCATATCGCATTTACCATGCCTGCAAGTGATGGAAAGTGCATTTGAGCGAACTGCCAGAGAGTCTGTGTGTGTGTTAGTGAAAGAGTCAGTTAGGGTACCCGGCACAGTTCCTTTGCTTGTTGTTAACGGGAATCAATGGCTCACTGGTTATTTGTAGAACCATATACTGTGTAGCGATGTTTCCATTTAGGAATTTTTCAAGGTCACATCGGCTAGTATGTTGAGTAAGATCCTAGCGTATGATGTCAGGACATATATGTGGCCTCAAGAATCACATGCTGGAAAATGCTTACTGAATAATTGTTTTTGCTCAAACTCTGAATTATGTGCAATAACAATTGTATGCTAACCCAAAGCGCTAGTGTGAGCATTGGAAAGAGACGACTGATTACTTATATTTAAATGAAGTTTCAAATTAAGTACCTGCAGGATATCTGCACAAAACAAATGCAAATGTAACACAAACTTCAGGCTCTCTCATAGTGAATAACAACAACAGCAACAAAATAATAATTATAAAGTTTTTCCTTCAACAAGTTGCTGAAGATATACAAAGATATACAAAGGCTTACTGAGCATAAGAAACAATATTTCACTTGGTAGTTAATTTCAGAATTTCAGCAGTTTTTGAAATTTCATGATCCTCCTATATATTTAGAGAGGACTTGGGAGGCCAAAATAGCTGCTCAAAGATATTGAAAATATTGCTGACTTTCCTTGAAAGGATCCAAACAATTACTAATGTTTCAATGCATTTCTTAGAGTTTTGACCATTATAGGAGAGCATGGACGATAGTAAAATTTTTCAGAAAAACGTAATTTTAAAAGATCATGTTTTGGACAGAGATACATTTTGCTGCTATCAGTAACTCACAAGTGTGGTCAATTAGTATCAGGTGGTATGTTGTAGCTATTTGAATGTAAATTGTACATTGCTACTTTCGATGAGGGCACGAGCGGAGTGCACATGCAGATTTTCGCTTCAGAGCCTTCGCCGTTCAAAGTTTCTACAGGAGACCCCCTCTGCGAGTTCTGGAGAACAATCGAGGAAGAGTCCTGACTTCTAGAGTTCCTGCCATCCTGCTCTCTCTTCTGACAGCATTTCATTTCATTCGGAGCGGCTGTCAGCGGATCCTGTGGGCTAGTAGCCTTTTTAAAGGCTAGCTGTACCAGTCATCTTGCAACATCCAGCGCGCATCTGAGACCTCTGAGTGCACGATTGTAAGGTCTTCCCTGGGCTACCCGCAGAAAGAGCACAATTTCCACAGTTGGTGAAACGTTCTGTAACGGGATGGCGATCCGACCATGCACTTCTGCGTGCGGAAGTTTCCTTACCTCTTCGGACGGTCATAAGCGCTGCCTCACGTGCCTGGGCCGAGAGCACGCTGAGGAAGCGTTCACGGATGGTCAATGCGTTCATTGCAAGCGTATAACCATGGTTACGTTGAGGACCCGCCTCTCATTTCTGAGACGGCTCCCAGCGCATTCTTCCCGTGGGAAGTCGTTGGACCGTAGCAAGTTCATGGCTTCCGTGACTGTTCAGAATGCTCCGTCCGGGGTGACAGCTGCGCGGACTTCTGATGCACCACATAGCCCCGTGGTCTTCCCGAGGGAGACCGCTCCCCTTGTAATAGGGCCGAGTGTGTCCTTCGGAGCGCCCCGAGAAGTTGAGATGTCTTCTGCAGCATCGGAGGGTAAGTCTGATGGTGAAGCAGATGCCGCTTCGGGAAGGCGCCGCACTGCGGTGTCTGCCCCGAGCGCGGCTGATGCTGAACTGCCGGCTATGCTCCTCCGCGCCGCGGCTGGAATCGGTCTGGAGGTGCCCGGTGCACCAGCGGGCAGAACTTACTACTCTAGCAGAGTTAGAGTAAACTCTCCAAAAAAAAGGGGATCTCTTTTCTTGGTTGGAGCAGACTCGATCGTAATCACTGCCCATCTCGAGTGAGCATGCAGGCCACGCTGAACTGCCTAGATGAAGAAAATCCAGGCATGGAGTAGCGGTTCCTCTTAAAACTTTTAGAGGCTCCTGGGGCATATGACAGCCACAGCTGCGTTATGCGCTGGGCTTGTTGCATATGAACCGCTTCAGCGCTGGTTATATGATCGGGTCCTGAGATGGACAGCACAGCGCACTGTAGCACAGTGTCGCTGCCTTTTTCTTTTAGCTGTAGTCTAGAAAGAGAATATGACACAGCTGGTGCTGTATCGGGCAAGCAGCCAGGCGTCCAGCTGCTTTGGCATATTATATTGCCTAGAGTTGTTAGCCACACTTCTCCAACCGTCCCGAACGGACAATACAGTGGTCATTGAGCTATAAATACTGCGCTCACACTGTATGGCACAAATCGCCCGCCATCTGCTCCTGTCGAGTCAGCGCTGTTCACATTCCGGGAATTCTCAACCGTGGAATAAATCACGGCCACCCACCTGGAGAATGGCAGCTCCACCCCCAGGTAGGCCAGCTAGTATGGAGCACTGGCGGAGCCAAGAAAATCTCTTCGCCTGCGCCGAGTCTGCCCAGTGCCTGTTGTTTTCCCTCCACAAGTCCAAAAAGTTGCTCGGCAGGCTCGCACAAAGCTGGCCTCCGGGGCTTAAGTACGCCTTTTTCTTCCCCAGCGAGCCTCCTTGCACAGTCTCTTTGAGAAGTCTGTGCAAGTTCAGGGATGATGAGGAACAACCACTGTAGCAGTAGCAACCACTGTAGCACCTCGCGGCAGCCCATCCCTGTAAAATTCCCCGAAGGTAAAAAAAATAACTTTTTCTGGGGGTTGGGCACACAGGCACCTGCGTTTCACGAGGCGCACCAGACTTCACCGACCCTAATGCTGTATAGAGATCATCTCCTAAAGCAAAAAGCTCCCCTTACGAGGCCGGCTTATGCTTTGGGATGGAGTCTGTTCGTTGAATTGAACCCTCCTCCTATGAGCCTTGAACCGGCCCTTCCTGAAGTGAAGCTGCCATTCAAACTGCTCACTCCGAAGTGCATGGTAAGAAATATACGCTTCTGGAGCCAGGTTGGGTTCACAAGGATACTCTCTCACAAAAGAGAGGACCTTTAGAGATGTACGATCGCAGTTGTGCTTTTCTAAAAACCTGCAGGAGAAGTGGTACGCAGGCTGTCCCTTTTAGTCTCTCTCTCTCAGTGTAGGTCGCTACCATACCCTCAGGAAGCACCAATGCATTGTCCAGTTCCTTAGAGGTGCGCATCAGGGAAATCCCCCAAGACCACACCTCGTTCCCTCTTGGGACCCTGCCATCGCCCTACATGGCCTGGGGCATGCTCCATTTCGAGCCCTTCAGTCTAAAGAGATCAGATTTAAAAATATCTGGTGCTGAAGGACAGCGCCTTCCAGTGCGCTAGCCTCTAGTAAGAGGGTGGGATCTGTAAACAATCTCTGTCAATGTAGAGCGCCTAAAAGCTAGCGGCTAATACCCGCTGGCGGTTAATACCCGGCCAGTCGTGCCCAGGGTTCCTACTACGCCTTTCTGCGATTAGCCTGAGTACAGCGCTGAAAGTGCCGCTGCACTGACCACACTTGAAGCCTCAGACGCTCCAGCAGCTCTTATTCTGCTATTGCAGACAGCAGAAAGGGAATGCTGTCTCCAAATAGAGGTTGGCTTATTGGGTGGTAAGCCATATGCCTTTATAATAGGGAAAAGCCTTGCCTTAGGACTGTAAAAAACAAGAAGCACTCAATGAGAGTGGTGTTTTTTCATCCTATGTGACGGGCTCATGGCGCCTCTCTTGCAGATATACATAGGGTTGTCATCCATCCATGACATGGGTGTCACCATCACCTTTGCCAGGTTTTACTACCTCGTTGCTGACATTGCTTCAGTACTTCTGTCAATCCTGTCGGGGGCCTTAATCCGGCCCCCAGGGTGTCGGGGAAGGTTACATGCAGATCCTCTGCTGATGAACCTGAAAAGTATCTCACCAGTCGGCTAGGGGTCTCCACGTAACGCGGTCTTAGAGTCATGGCCTGTTCCATGGGTGTTCCCATATGTATCGTCGAAGTGATTCAACTGAAAGGGTAACGTCTAGGTTATGAACTTTCATGCCACGACTCTAAGGTCGCGCTGATGCCGGTTCGGCTCTTCGGCGAAAACCTGCATGTGCACTCCGCTCATGCCCTCATATACTCATGTGGTGATGAAATGCACCTGAGCGCAATCAAGTGCATGCCAATATTCATTGGCCTTTTGTTCAAAGGCAATTGGTCTCTCTGGCGAGTTCCCATATTGTCAAGCTCAGAAGGAGACGGAAACCAGGAGGTAAGTTTAAACAGGTGAGTATATTTATTTGCAGGTTTTGAAGCAGACACAGAGATCGGTTCAGGTGAGTAATGCAGGTAAAAATAAACAAACAAAAGTTCTTCCTTTAGCGGGGATAATTGAAGCAAATTAAATAAAGCCAATACTCAGTCTTTAAAAGTTTGAGAGAGTTCACAATGTTGGAGGCTCAGGCAGGCAGGCAGGTAGTTAGGCAGAGTATCAGGAATGAGAGTTGGGTTCCAAGCGTTCTCCACAGAATGAGTGAAGTGGCAACAAGCTCAGCCAACATCTGTTTGGTGAGGCAGAGTTTTATGGAGTGCAGGTGATTGGGAACAGGTGCTAGCATCCAGGTGAGTGTGATCGGGTAATTAGTGCAGGCTCAGAAGTGGCAGGTTGTGAAGTGTCTGTGACTGGTCCGGGAACAGGTGTTAGTGAAGATGTGACACATATGTAATGTCTCCATTCCCGTTATTATACTTTCAGTGTTTTTTGTGAGTAGTTTCATAGAACTCTAAAACCAGCACTAAATTTGATTTTGTCAAATAAAACAAGAAAAGAAACAAGTTTATTGTAGCTGTAATTACAGTTTATTGTAACCAATAAGTCTAAATATTGTATAGATTTATATAGACATTACTCCTTCAATATTTAACGTCTTTTTAGCTTTTAGCTAGGCTATAAGTCAGCACAGGTTAAAGCAGAAGGTGCCCTAATATTGGCACATCAAAGATTATAGCAACAAAAAAGACTTCAAAATGATTTAAACAGCAATTGCATTAAACATTAATTTAAAAAATAAACATTAAACCAACTCTGAAACTATTATATTGTAAGTAGAAATAAGACATTACGGCATGCTGACCTAAATAGAACACCTGCATTATAACTTTATTATGAAAGACAGCATCTTCAAAGGACTAATTACCATGCAAGGAAATGATCTAATAAAAAATAAATTCCTACAATCAACAGTGTCATGTTCCGTGTCTGTTATGTCTGTCTGTGTTTCACTTTTTATGTTCCGGTTTCCCCCCTGTCCTTGTATTATGTTGGTCTCGTCCATGCCCATGTTTGGTTTTCCGGTCCTGATTG
>JAUMHI010000067.1:9702001-9724200 GCA_032359435.1 Enteromius unitaeniatus
TGAGCTCTTCAGGCAGTTCCTTTGACCTCATGATTATCATTTGCTCTGACATGCATTGTGAGCTGTAAGGTCTTATAGACAGGTGTATGGCTTTCCTACTCAAGTCCAATCAGTAAAATCAAACACAGTTGGACTCAAATTAAGATGTAGATCCATCTCAATAATGATCAGAAGAAATGGACAGCACCTGAGTTAAACAGCAAAGGGTCTGAACACTTAGGACCATATAATATTTAAGTTTTTCTTTTTTAATAAATCTGCAAAAATGTCATATATGTGGTGCTGTGTGTACATTAATGAGGGAAAAAACATTTACTTAAATGATTTTAGCAAATGGCTGCAATATAACAGAGTAAAAAATTGATGGGTGTCTAAATACTTTCTGTACCCACTGTAATTGTTTAATAGTAGCTTTACATAGTCAATAGTTTTTAGAAAAGAGTTTGAAATGTTTAGAAATACTAATTTACCTCCAGGTCCAAATGCACTTCCAGGACCACTACCAGTTCCAAGCCCCCCACCCGTTACACCTCCCACTCCAGGAACACCTCCTTGTCCAGCTCCAGTACCTGGTATAATTCCTGCCCCAACTGGTCTGACACCAGTGCCTGGTAATCCACCTGGAATACCTGAAGATAATCCAGTGCCTAGGCCTAACCCAGCACCTCCACCAAGCATACCTAGAAAAATGAAATAATATTCAAGGCTGTAAGCTAAGTAAAGTTTGTATAATAAATGCTATCGATAAAACCAACATAATTTGTTTTACAGAGCAGTGTGTTGAAACACTGTATTTAAGGTTGTTTTACCATATTTACGAGCTTTTGCCTCTGCATATCCTGTAAAGCATCAGAATATTGAATATTAAATATTACCTCAAATCTTCACTGTAAACTTTATGTTGTACAATATGATTGTATAATTTTGTACCAGTTCCAGAGCCAGGGAGTCCTCCAGCGCCACCTCCAGGAAGAACACCAACTCCACCACCAGGCAGTCCACCAAGTCCACCTCCAGGTAGCCCTCCAACTCCGCCTCCAGGTTGTCCACCAATCCCAAGACCTCCACCAGGTAGTCCACCATGTCCAACACCAGACAAACCACCTGGCAAACCTCCAGTACCTAATGTCCAACCAGGACGTCCAAGCTGAGCTACAAAGATTTATCAATAAATATCAATGTGTTTCATTTCTTTAAGTGTCTGTTACTGTGAATTTTAATTTTTAACTATAAAAAGTGCCAAAAATTAAATCTGGAATTTTGACTAAAGTCTTATCTTTGGGATGGAAATATAATTTAAAAACCCTGTTCAGACACACCTTCCTGCAATTTTTATGTAATTCTCAGCACCTTGGTTTAGGTGTGTTTGATTAGGGTCAGGGTTAAGGTACTGTAACTCCCCAGGAGCAGGGTTGGCTATCCCTGTGCTAGAGCAAAATTGTATATTTCTGAACACTGTTAACACTATTATAATGACATTAATGTTGATTTGCAAATAACAAGATCAGTATTTCATTGTAAAATGCAAAATGTAAAGTCGTACCATATTTTCTTGCTTTGGCTGCAGCATATCCTAAAATATGGCAGAATAGTAGACATCATTGTGCTGTTAATGATAATAACTTTAAAAAAAACAAAACACAGTAATTTTCAGTATACCTTCAGGAACAACTCCAAGGCCAGGGATTACACCAGTGCCAAGACCACCAACTCCCAAACCAGAACCAGGAAGTCCTCCAGCTCCAAGACCACCCACGCCCAAACCAGAACCAGGAAGTCCTCCAGCTCCAAAGCCACCCAAACCAGAACCAGGAAGTGCTCCAGCTCCAAGACCACCCACGCCCAAACCAGAACCAGGAAGTCCTCCAGCTCCAATGCCACCCAAACCAGAACCAGGAAGTGCTCCAGCTCCAAGACCACCCACGCCCAAACCAGAACCAGGAAGTCCTCCAGCTCCAATGCCACCCAAACCAGAACCAGGAAGTCCTCCAGCTCCAATGCCACCCACTCCCAAGCCAGAACCAGGAAGTACACCAGTTCCTATCCCAGAAGCTGGAAAATAAACAACCGAAAATGGATAGAAATTAAGATGAAACTCATGTTTAATTTGACTTTTTAACTTATTTTTACAAGGCTAACCATTTAACATTTGGATTTCCTCTGATATTTATTGTCAGGTTTTTTTCTGTTAAAAAACTGTTGTCAGCCAGGTAATTTATATATAGCATGAATCTAGAAGTTTTCTTACCATATTTTCGAGCTTTTGCCCCAGCTCCTAATGAGAGACGATGGATGAATGAGATTTATGCATATTATATGACTTGATATTATATGTCTTAGATAATCCTGAAACATTTCTCTATTTAAAATAAATCATAAATTTACCTCCAGGATAGGAACCAACAGTTCCCGGATACAGGACACCAGGAGTTCCACCGCTAGCTCCAGGAATGACTCCAACACCTGGAACACCAGCTGCACCTGGAACACTGCCTATTCCTGGAAAACCGCCTGCACCAGGTACGCCACGTATGCCTGGAACACCACCTGCACCAGGTACAGCACCTATGCCTGGCACACCACCTGCACCTGGTATACCACCAATGCCTGGAACACCTCCTGCACCAGGTATACCTCCTACACCAAGGCCACCACCAAGACCCGGAACACCACCAGCCCCTGCAGGGAGAATCAGCAAATTCAAGATTGTCATTTAGACATGTATTGAAATTCTTGTTCCTAAGAGAGTCTTTTTTTTTCTGCATGTCTTACCGTACTTGGCAGCTTTAGCCTGAGACTTTGCAGCACTTGTACCTTAAATGTAGTAACAAAGTAAATGTCCACAAGTATACTAAAACTCTGTAAACATATAGCAAATAACTTGATTTAAATAACGAGACGCTTCTGTAATTGGCTAACAAATTTTATTAATGTTGGTTGATCTAAAATGTAAATAACTACAATGGATAAAGGGACATAATTTTAAATGAATGCTACCTCCAGACTTTGGTGAAATAAGAGGATATCCACGGAACACGCCTGGTATTTGTTGACCAAATCCTCCACGGCCTCCTGCAAGAGAAAAGATAAGTGAGCTCTGTTAGAAGTAGTTTTTATACTTTTTATTGAAAGGACAGTTTTTTCAGTAACTTATTTTACCATTAGCTCCAAGTGCACCTTGACCAAGCTGTCCTATAAACAACAAAATAGAACAGAGAAACCCATAAAATATTTGAATTGCTGGACAAAGCTATACATTATAAAGCTATAAACCACATAGGTCTTACCAGTTTGAGATCCTGTGGCTACACCTGGCAAAATGCCTCTACCGCCGAATCCTACATATAAAAACAAAAATGTAAATGCCATATATGCGATCGGTTGTCCTGCAAAGTTCAGCTCCAACTCTCATCAAACACACCTGCCTTTTATTTCCAAGTGATCCTGAAGACCTTAATTAGATACTTCAGGTGTGTGTGTGTTTGATTGGAGTTGGAGCTGAACTTTGCAGGACAGTTTATCGCCAGCAGCAGGATTAGGCATCCCTGTTTTAAGGTGTCCTTGTTGAAGTGTAATAATCATATAAGTACTGAGAAATATGAATGAACTACATGTACTTACTGTATGTTAGGGTGTTAGGGTTATGATTAGGGTTTGGCTTAGAGTTACTTGCTAATTGCTATTATTATATTTACTAAATGTAACATCTAACAACGACACCTTAAAATAAAGTGTTACTTAATATTGTAGAAACGGTGGAAACTGTCAAATAATTTAGTCACCCACCATGTCCAGGAACCATACCCCCTTGGTATAGCCCAGGAATCCCAATACCTTGTTTGTTTGGAGAAAGAAAAAATAAATCAATTCTTTCTTGTCAATGATTTGATTAAAAAATATTCAAAAAAAAAAACGGGAGCTCCATTAATAAACACAGTTACCTGGCACTGGTGCCTTCCCAATCTTTCCAACTTTTCCCCCAGCTCCTGTCCCAGTTCCAGATCCTGGTAAGCCAGTTTGAGGGAGAAAAGGTGCTAGGAGCCATAATGATTGGAAAATTTAAAAAGTTTAAGGTTGCAAGCTACTGCAAAGAGCAGTAGTTTTAGAGTTATGCCCTTCAAAACCTACCTCCACCAGGTGCAACTCCTGCTCCTCCTAATCCAGTTCCAGTGCCACCAGGTCCAATTCCTACACCTCCAGGTCCAACTCCAGCTCCACCTGGACGAATTCCTGTGCCACCTGGTCCAATTCCTGTGCCACCTGGTCCAAGTCCTGCGCCACCTGGTCCAATTCCTGTGCCACCTGGTCCAAGTCCTGCACCTCCTATTCCAATTCCTGTGCCACCTGGTCCAATTCCTGTGCCTCCCGGTCCAATTCCTACACCTCCGGGAAGAACTCCCACACCCCCAGGTCTAAATCCTGTGCCGCCTGGACCAATTCCTACACCTGCAGGTCCAATTCCTATTTCATCAATTCCATCATACAATTTAAATATGTTTTTTTTTAAAAAAAGTGTATCAAGTTTGACACATTAATTTAAGCTAATATTCATGTCCATAGATCTAGCTTTACCTGGTTTTGGTGGTTTTTGACCAGTTCCAGCTCCAGGATAAGTACCATATCCACTATAACTACCTAAAGACAAATTCCATTTTTAAAGCAGCAGATAATATTCCTATATAATACACCCTCCAAAAAATTCACTACTAACTAGTCATCTTTAAATGTATTAATTTTTATTGTTTATTATGTTATAGCATGACTTCAACAAAGAAGGAAAGGAAGCATATTCTTACCACCTGATGGATAGCCTGTTCCAGCACCTCCAGGTGTAAGTGGAATAGCACCTGCTCCAAGACTTCCTGTTCCAAACGCTCCACCACCAAACCCCCCAGGCCCGCCATAACCTAATTTTACACCATCTGAGGTAAATGCACTTTAAACCACTGACAATATAATAATTTCTTACTGCAATAGCTATAAGAATTAATAGGAAATAGTGATGTTCAAAACAAAAACAACAGATTTTAATTATTCATGCACTTTCTGTATTGTAGTTGCAGAACACTTAAATTCAGGTCATACCTGGTTTCCCAGGTTTTCTGCCTGCTCCTGTGAAAAGGCAAATTTGTTTTTTGTTTTTTTATCAAATTGTGCTATGAACAGAATCACAAAGGCAGTAATAATATAGTCTTGTCGTGTCTGCTGTTGTTTAAAAAGATGACTTACCTGGACTAAAGATACCTGGACCAACACCACCAGGAACAACGCCACCTGGTCCAACACCACCAGGGACAATGCCACCTGGCCTGACGCCACCTGCTCCAACACCACCAGGGACAATACCACCTGGTCCAACACCACCAGGGATAATGCCACCTGGTCCAACACCACCAGGGACAATGCCACCAGGCCCTATACCTCCCGTGCTGACACCTCCTGGGCCATAACCACCAAGACCTCCATAACCTGAAAATAATATTTCAATATTTAGAGTGATGCCACCATTAAATTTCTTAGTGAAGATGAAACACTGCATTCTACAGATTGTACCAGATTGTATTTTAAATCTACCTATTTTGGGTGGTTTTCCTCCAACACCTGGAAGCAAGAAAGGAAAAAAACAGTACTAAACAAAACAAAGCTTTTAAATATCCATATGTACTAATTAGCATTTGTTTCAATGTTCTAACCTCTTCCAGCACCTACTGGACCAGCTCCACCAGGGCCAAACCCTCCCACACCAGTGCCCACACCTGACAAAAATAATTATAGAATTCTCTGTTATAAGAAACATCACAATAAAAGATTGCATAAAAAGGTTTAACTTTCAAACAATGGAGTTTCTCTACCTTGTCCAGGTATTCCTGTGCCAATGCCACCAGTTCCAAGACCAACACCGAAGCCACCCGGTACTACACCTCCAAGGCCAGCACCTCCTGGCCTGAGTCCAAGGCCACCAAGACCTCCAATACTCCCATAACCTGTTTGTATATAACAAGACCCATGCAAGTCTTAATCAAACCAATACATTGTTTGCTTAATTGAAAGAAATAGTTCCCTCAAATATTAAAATTACACCATAATTTACTCACCCCCATGCCATCCTAGGTGTGCATAACTTTATTCTTTCAGATGAACACAGTCGGCACAGTACCCATGCATCTGCTTTATCAAGCTTGGAAGCCAGGATAAATTGTTTAAAAACTCTGTGTTCGTCTGAAAGAAGAAAGTTATATACACCTAGGATGGCTAAGTAAATGATGGGGTAAGTAAAGAGGTAAGTAAATGATGGGGTAATTTTCATTTTTGGGTGAACTATTTCTTTAATGCATGTTGAAATTACAAATGTATGTAAACACTTTACTGACTGCAGTTTTCTTCCACTCACCTGGGTTTAGGGGGTTTGCCACCAGCACCAACAGACGAATAAAGTAAGGTGAAATAAAAAGTGCTTGAGATCAATCTCAGTCTAACCATTTAAATATTCTACAATTCCTAGCAGAACCTTAAAGAAAACAGTTCAGTTAAGTTTGATTGCTTATTAGTAAAATTACATTAAGAGAAAGATTACCTGCTCCAAGGCCTCCAGTTCCAACACCAGCACCAGTTCCTCCAAGTCCGACACTTCCTGGTCCAGTTCCTATGGTACCAGTGCCACCAGGTCCTATGCCACCAGGTCCTATTCCTCCTGGCACAATGCCTCCAGGACCAACTCCTCCAGGACCAACACCTGTGCCACCTGGTCTAATTCCTGGTAGACCTCCATATCCTCCTGTGTTGACACAAGGAATGTCTCATCTGATAAAAGCAATGCCAATATTAATTTTTAAATGTAATACCAACTTAGCATATGTTACATCGCACCTGTTTTAGGTGGCTTGACGAAAGACCCTGTGGAAAAGATCAAATTCATTAAATCGTTTTGTCCCTCAATAGCATTCCCCCTAAATAGTGAAAATATGTTAATTACAAAATTATAATTATGCCAATTACAGTGTATGGTACATAAATGAATAATATAAAAAATAAAATTTCATCAACCTGTTCCGAGGCCTCCGGTGCCTAATCCACCAGTACCAAGTCCACCTGTACCAAGCCCTGCACCACCAAGACCAAATCCCCCAAGTCCTGCACCACCAGACCCAAGTCCCCCAAGGCCTCCAGCACCCAGTCCAGCACCTTGCCCCCCAGGTCCAACACCTCCAAAGCCTATTACAAGTAGAGAATAAATTAATAAATATTAATTTAATTAAAATTAAAATAACTACTCACAAGAAATTTAGCCACTCGCCTCCTGTCTTTCCTGGTTTGATACCAGGTATTCCTCCAACTCCTTGTAAGTAAGTAAATAAGTAAATAAATTAAATTATTAGATTAGACACATAATACAATGCAATATATAATGCACAATACAAAATTCTTTGTTGCTCATTTATTAAAGATTACTATAACACTGACATGGTAGCTATGCATAATAATTGCACATGAAATGCTTAAGAATAAATGTAAATTATCACCAGTTCCAGGTCTGATTCCAGTTTCTGGCCCTATTCCAAGACCACCTGGACCTAAGCCTGTTCCAACTCCTCCAGGACCAACTCCTGGACCAACACTTCCGATTCCAGCACCAAATCCTCCCCCTGGACCTGTTCCAGCACCAAGTCCAGCTCCAGTTCCAAGACCACCCCCTAATCCAGTTCCAGCTCCTCCCCCTGCACCAGCTGGTATGTAGATTCCTGAGAGAGAAAGTGAACATTAAATAAATTCCTTTATTAATGTTCATGATAGCATGCCAAGTAAAAAAATAAGGAAGTATTTTGTTGTATGTTTTTATTAGAGGAGAATGAAGATAATATTTTCTAAAACATTACATTACATTGAATATAGAATATATATAGTAGATATTACCAAATTTCTATGAACATCACTGTTTGCACTGCAAACCCATATTTTATTTGACAATAATGCATATTAGGAACTAACTCCTGCAACATATTACCAGTTTATGAGAACCATTCTTGTCCTTTATTCGGTGATGATGCCACATACCCAGGGGTTCTAACTAATCTTGTATCTAGTTTTTCATGTGTAGCCTCAAACAGCACCGAATGCATTACCACATGAATTTCCCTATCCTCCTGCCTCGCTGTTTAAGGTTTGGAGGCATAGAGGAACAAAGAATGGATGTGATTCAGATGAACAACAACATCCTATACATGACCTCTTTCAAGAGCTTAAAACTAAAAAGCTGAAGTCCTCTGATCTACAAACCCACTGGGAAAGGCTTGTAGGTTGTTTGTATATGGATGTAATGATCTGGATTAGAATTTCTCAGATCATTCCTTCTACATGAATAAAAGATGGCAAGTGGAAACCATTTCCATAAACATAAACAGTGACTTCAAATCCCTAAAAGAATTTAATTTATTGTAATCAAAATCCATCTGGTTTTATTGAGTACTATTTGTGATTGTATCAAATTAAACTTAACAATTAAATTAAAAACTTTGTTTCACTGATATGCTACAAACTTCACTGATATTTATTTGTACCCAATAATAAAAATAATAATAGTAATAGTAATATAAAATGCTATCTCAGCGCATTTTAAATGCACAGCTTGTAACTTTATTAAACTACGAATTAGCTATGTTTCCTCGCCATCATGTATTTTTTTTAATATAAACATGTTAACATTTTGCAGGAACAAACCCTGGGTCAAATTTCACTGACACAGATCATCCTGCAACGATCCTGCAAAACACTCAGTACATCATTTTTAATTAAACTTTCTTACTTTTTACAATCCACCCTTTACCTGAAACTAGAACATTCAGTACACAGACAACAAAGTACAACCTAAGTGCATACACTGTTAGCAACGTGCAACTACATTTAAAAGAGTGTGATGCTATTGCCAAAACTGCAGTACACCTGTAATGCAATATGACAGAAAAAGCCAAGTGAGTTTGGAAAGACCTTACCTCCTTGAAGGGAGGGTTTACACAGAACCAGCAGGAGAAATCCATGCACGAGCAGAGGTACCTTACTCCAGGCCATCCTGCTCTGTAATATCCCTCTCCACTCCCAAACTGTGGGTTTTATCCCCCAAAAGCAAATCACTGCACACCCATGTCTTGAACAAGGAGGATAAGGGGTGGGGGGTCCATATGAAAGAGAGAGAAAAAAAGGATGGAGGAACACTACGTAATTAGGGAAACTAGCACACTTGGGTCTTGTACGTTATGTTTTTTTTTTAGTTTTTTCTAACCGCACCCCTAGCCCCCCTAAATGACTGGTGCTAGTGCATTTATTTGGGCCACCTCTGCCAACATGAGTCAAAGCATTGGCCAAAAAATAAAGACAGATATTTGAGAATAGGGGGAGAATGAAAATCTCTCTCGCTCTCTTAACATCTACCTCACCAAGAGAAACATCTGCCAGATATTCTCATGGAGAGTATTTCTTTTTTATCCAATCAAAAGCAGTAAGAAATCACTCCTGATAAGGTTATTACATGATATATTGTTTCCAGCTACAGGGGTGTAAGTAACATTTAAGGACCATTCATCATTCAATGATTCAAATAGGAAGACTGCTCACTTCTGAGGTTTAAAGTCATTTGGCTGGGCTCCAGGGATCACTCTATTGTTATTAACTTATGAGTCCCAGAGGAACACATGAAATCATGTATGTGATGAAATAACACTGAATGGGTGTGTGTTGGAACACATTATTGAAGGTTGACAACACAGATTTTAATAACCCCTCTAGCCCCAAAGCCTTTACATCCAACTGGGATGCTGACGGCTAAATCATGAAGACTTTTGAAATAATGGTGCATCCTTAATGGTCCAATGGGACCTCTGAGAATGGAGGCTTACAATAGGGACCTTGGCCTTTTCATAGTTAAGTTGTTTCTCTCCTTAATAGGCAATAAATTGTAATGTACTTCAAACTTCAAACAGTCTTTTAGGCTGAATGACGTCCAGAAGATCTGACAATAGGAGTGTGAGTCACACATTACACTAAAGCTGCTGTAAGTATCATCATTCACTAGCTTAAAATGTTCCTCTATCTTGACAGTCATTTGTTAAATTTAATGTCATTTTTTTCCATGTTTTATGAAATTGTTTCTTCTCCAAAAGTATCAGTCTATATGCTCCCTTACGCATGTTGTAATACTGCCTGTACGTAACTGCCTGTTCCATTGTAGGATTCTTGCATATACATACATTCTGGCAGTTTGTGCCAAAATTTTGTAAAGAAACCAATGGGGTTTTCTGGAAAGGTACCATATCCCCCTCCCCACCCCTTGCAGAGTTTTAAACCCAGATTGTCTAGCACTCCTTGTTTGGTCTGGAGGAGTTTTGCCAAAAAGTCTGCGTTCAAGCACTAGTTGTGTTTCAGGCTATTGGCAAAGAATAAGCTTAGGTCATTCCTCTACTGATAGACGCTTTTTTTATTTCAACGTAAAACCATGTACATGTGTATTCCTTTTGTGTGTTTGTGTGTGTTTACAGAGGTTGAGAGGGGAAGTGTTGGCAAGAATCATATCTCAGTAATTAAGAATAAATACTGAATGGATGGTCTTTACTTTCCAAGCCACGAGAGTAAACAACATCCACGTCCATAACTGTGCATTAATACAGTGGAGAAAGCTCCGACAACTAATTGTCTAAAGACACCTGCTAGTTGTAAAAAGATATGATAATGAGTCTGTCTCTATGAATTTGCATCATTATATGTAGGACCAGATTTTTATTCTTTCTGAAAAGTAAGTGGTGTTTAATTATTTTTTATTTTGTTGCTGTGAGTTTTTTAAAGCTAGGCATTTTGAAAAGGGGTATGTGGTTGCTAGGGTATTGTTATTCAGTTACTAGGCTGTTCTGCTTAAGCTCAAGCTTGCTAGGGTGTTCTGAGTGATTGCTTGGGTGTTGCTATTCCATTTTTAGAGCACTAGAGTGTTCTGGGTTGTTGCTAGGGTGTTGTTTTAGATCATTCGGAGATGGAGATGCTATTTGGTTCCAGGGAGTTTCTAGGTTTTCTTTGAGCTTATTTTGAGCTCTAGTGGTTCCTAGAGTGTTGAAAGGCACCTTCTAGAGTATTATTGGTGGTTATTTGGTGGTTGGTAGAGTGTTGTTTACTGGTCAAAAGTAAAACAAAACAGTCAAGGTCTAAATAATGACACACTATACACTTATACTATTACCTCTACGTGTTGATGATTAATTTTATAAGCTTATTTTGTTGTCCAGCATCGTCAAAATGAATTTTGCGACTGTTGAGAACATGAAGTGTCCAATATTACACACTTAAATTTTTCATCATTCGGTTATTTGAAGTGCACATTTTCTTGTTGAAATTCACACTGCTTCAGCTTCTATTATATTGTAATTCCCATATTCTCTACTCCAATGTAGGTCTCTTTTTTTGTTTTTGTTTTATGGTCCACCTGGAACAAATTATTGTAAGTCTGACTGCTTAAAAAAAGTTATAAGCACACATTTAATCTTCACAATTTTGAGCTGTTACTCATGTCCATAGAAACAAATAGTTTAATTATTAGAGTATTGAATTTCTTTGAATATAAAACTAATAGTGATGGTTGCGCAAAGCAATACTAAACAGGATGAGAGGCAATCCCTTCTGTCTTTTCTGAAAGGTTTTCCATATTAACACAATGTGAACACGATATCCAATATGCAGACAGTTTTAAAACAAGCTGAATGCTATGTTTGGCATGGGTGAAAAGCGATAAGCCTGCTATCTGCTGACCCAGTTACACTCTGATTCAGGGGTTGACAGCTGATTCAGCCAAATGTCAAAAGTGTTTTTTTGTTTTTAGAGAAAGAGAGAGAGAGGTGGTGGATATACAGTGGAATAGGGTGTTTTCTCTTTCCGTAATTGGACAGAAAGTGTTTTAATGCCTTTCACACAGCATGGTTGAAATGGTTTTACATGGTTTTTAACGTGGTAACATAGTTATGTGGTGAAACATGCATAAAAAATAAAAGGTACGAGAGAAAAAAAATAAGATAGATGTCTCTCCTAAGCTGATAAAGCAATTTGAAGGAAAACTTGAGAACATGCTGTCCATTGATAAGGTATGATCTAATACAAACACATGAAGACTTGGCATGCAATTTGTTTTGCAGTGGATCTCTGTGCTAAAAACTCTATCAAGTAATACGGATATATCCAATGCCACAACGTCTGCAGTTTCTTTGTCTTCTAACAGCTGCTTATGACTGTGCATTGTACATTCTACCACCCTCTTGTCTGCATAAAACAGTTATGCACACAATCCCGGAGTGGTGTTTCCAGTGCCAGTGCAGAGAGGCATATCGCAGTTATGAATACAGCTGTTGACTGAAAAGTGCCTGTTTTTAGTTTACCTAATGTCTACCTTGCGTTTACCTAATGTCTGCTGTCTATATAAGGGCCGGCACTGTGGCAAGCTGAGGGAGACTGCCTCAGCTTTTGAAGCAAGGAGGGGTATCAGAATAGGGTTCCAAGGGTCCTTCAGATAAGCTGGCACTGCTGCTAAGATTTCTCAGCTCATTTCTCTTGTTTTATTGCAGTCTGGGCTATACAAAAGATGTGGTGGGCCTGAATATTTAAACAAACGAGGGTTCAAGCAGGTGCATTGAGCACAGTCAGTGTAATGGAAAGAATAGGAAAACTATGCTTCAATTGCCATGAATACTAAATACAAGATATGGCAATCTTTTCTGTGTTTATGAATATTATTGGTTAAAAGATAAAATAAAAAAACCTAAGCTAAAGATGTAATTTGCTTGCTACAACATGGTTCAACACCAAGGGTTCTGACCATTGTAAGTGTAATAGGCTGTAATAAGTATAAAGTACCAGTAATGGATAGTTTAAGTTATAATAATAATTAATAATAATAAGTAATTTAAGTCAAAAGCTGAATTGAAAAAAAAAAAAATCTGTTTCAGATTGTCTTTAAAATGTTGTTTTGCTTTTTAAAATTTACATTTACATTACATGTCTGTAATGCCTGATAAAACAGCTTTGTAAACGCAGTTTTGTAAACGCAGTGCTGCTTTGTGTATAGCGTTAGTTGGGAAACAGATATTTTACTGCTTCAAAAGGAGCACCTAGTGGCAAAGAATGAATTTACATTTTCATTCAGACCAACAGAAATAGACCCAACAACTAGGTTGGCAATATACTAATATTTCATGTTGACGTAAACCATTTCAGTGATTCAGAGTCAACTCTATACACGGTGCACTTTCAGATTTAAAACTTTGCAGAGTGTTTTTATTCACTTAAAGTTTTATTACACTGCATGAAACTTAATTTTAAAAAATCCATAATAATCTTTGCACTTTAATTAATATTACACTAAAAGATGAAGAAACAAAATCAGTTTAACATCAGCGTAAAACAAATCACAAGATGACGTCCCAACATGAATACTTCATGTTTGTGCATTTTACAGGCAGACTGCTGGGAATTCTTTGAAGGCAGATTCCCAGTGATGTGATCATTTTGCTATTGGTTACGGCAGCAATAACAACAGAGCAAGCTAACAGTATACTGTCCAGGATTTAACCTGGTGACAGGAATAGTGTGAGAACTCGACTGGACATCATTTGATTGATTTAGACTTAGTAAACACACACACTGTGATTTTTATGAGGTAAAGTCTGCTCCACTATTGACTTCACAGCAATGCATGTGTAAAGGAATAAAACATAGAACTGGCCAAATTGTTAGGCAAACAAAAGCAATCTATAATGTGCAATATATTTCTGGCATATATGATCTGATATCTTGAGAGGCGTGTAAATGGAGGTCAGACACTTGTTGGACAAAGGTCATTGCTAAGAACATAATTTTCTGAAATGACAACACTAAAATTCCTGTGACACAGCTTTAAAAACAATGCTGGAGTGTCTGACGTCACATGAGTTATGCCGCATGTTGTCGCCTGCCATGTCAAGTCCTCTTCCCATGAATCAATGTACTGGGCTGGCTGTGATTCAGGAGGTTGAAAACAATAAAACAACGATAACTGTGTCTTATGAAAACTATTTAAAGGAGTGCAGTGCAAGGGCTTCATTAATCAAAAGTCAAGGAGCTGGACCAAAAAGGATTGTGGGAAAGCAAGGCTTACCCTGAAATCTTCATGTTCCTATTGGTTTTCTCAGGAAACTAGTTTGGGTTTCACTTTATTTTAAGGTGTCCTTATTACAGTGTAATTATACATTTAAGTACTGAGTAATATTAATTAACTACATGTTAGTATGATATGTTTAAGGTTAGGGTGCAGTAGGTGCAATGATATTACACAGCGCCTGAAATTGCTGGGGACTATTTCAGGTCCTACATAATATCATTGCGCCTGATGCAGCCATGATACGGCAGCAAATTTCCTTTATTATTATGCTGAAATGAGAGTATATAGTTGCTAGTTATATCAGCATAGAAAATCACAACTTTTCAGTTTACGTCAGTCTTAGTACACAATAGAAGTGTCAGGTTTTGAATAGGAAAAATATTGAAACTCTTTGGTCATTTTTGAGTGTAATGCTAACTGTCTAATCAGATTCAATGATCTATGCTAAGCTACAGATAAAAGTGCTACCGCCAGAATCTGAGATTGGCTGAATGGTTTTACAAACTCAACTGTTTAACTCTAGGGGAAATTAGTCTATTTTTTTTAAGTGTCATGTTCCTTTCAAATATAGTGTTGCCCTAGTTTGAACTACTTCCAATGTCCTTCAGAGGATTTTATTCCATTCTGATCCTAAATGTTTTCCCTTTTTTGGTTGACCATGATGCTAAACAATGGGGTGATCCGGTGTCTCGAAAAGCTACTTTTCACCACCTGACAAGGACAATAATTTATGTAAAAGCAGATTTCTATTCATAACTGCTGAATTGTTCGGGTTCTGTAAGTAATTCAATCCAGAACCAATTTTAGGGTTAAGCAGGAACGCTGACCCCCAACATAAACAAATGGATTGGCTCACTAACAGTAGGAAATAAGATGTGCCAACGTTCTGGCGTAATTTAGGAACATTTCTTCACCTCATTGGATTGCAGATGTTTTACATTCCACAACCCTAAAGATGGCTGAGGTAAGAATATGACTTCAGGTCTGCTGAAAATGAGGCTTCACTTTGAGCAGAAAGAGGCAGAGACAGGAATTATGGCAGGGTAACTCAAGCATAGTGTGATCCTACCAGAAGCTGAAGTGGGCAGCAAAAATAGGAACAACAGTTGTTGAGAGACTACAGAAAACTTCAGTAAGTACCAAAGTAAAAAACAAAAAAGAAAGAATAAATCACATGCAAAAATGCATTATTTGTTCTCTCCAAGTTAAATAAACAGCCTGCACATGAATCCGTACACCTCCTCGTCTCCATATCATGACAATTTGTGTCCATGACCATTTTAAAAATGAGATCTAATTATTGCCAAAAGATTTCGCAAAATAATAATATACATGACAAACTATTTTTTTCCCACACTGATTAAAGAACTCGAAAGAAACCACTTCACTAAGTGTTTGCACTGGAACATATAAAATCTAATACCATCTCCCGAAGATATGAAAAAGATTTGTTGTAATATGGATCAGATTTCCCTTCATGTTAATGTGCTGAACTTTTCACCCTCATTGTCATTAATATTTGCATATATAGCCACTCACCACGTCTAACTCTAGAAGTAGAGTTTCAATGCTTCAAACGTCATTTTTACCCCGTCCCATTCTGAAGTCATCTTCCGATCACTGTAGCTGACCCAACAAAAATAGACATGATCCGTATCATTAGCATCAAATCAAAATGATCCAGCTGGAAGCACTTTAAATCAGATTTGTGGAAGTTTCTCTTCTGACGTCATTGTAATGTAATGTTCCCATCCATATTTTCAAAAAAAAAAAACACCTTTTACTGTAGTACATTTGTTAGCATTTTTGAGCATTGAACTATTTCCAACAGAGCAAGAGACTACTTAAGTTAATCTAGTGTCAAAGATAAAAGAGAAGTTAGGTAAACTGAACTTTTAAACTTTAAATATTGTTGCAGTTATATACTGCAGCAATATGTCAATCACTATGATTTTACAGCAAAACCAAACTTCTTCAAATGTATAATGCATAGGTCAAAAATGTGAATGTGTCATTTGCTTCAGTTGTAAATCACTCAGTAAAGCACTCAGTGTTCAGTGATCCACTGGAAATACAAACCAAGTGAACCACATCTATAGAGTCAAAGTATGTTTTAAAAGCAAATCACATAATAATTATTCATTTACAACATCCTTTTATAACAGCCGTTTCTGGCTTCCCATCAAAGCTCTGGAGAATGATTCATGGTGCGGATTGTTGGTGGTCAGATAAGCTCAATTATGTCTGCAAGTGTTCCCTGATAAAACACAAGCCGGCATTTGAGTTAAATTAAAATAATTATGTAACATGGGTTTGCTAGGCTTCCCCATGCTCGATTACATGCACAATTGCATTTCAGTGGTATCAAAAGCATCTAATTCTATATATTATTTGTTACTTTTTGCTTGATTAAATCATGATTTTTGGTGAAAAAATGGTGCATGTTGTACAAAACGTATTGTATATCTTGCTATATGTAGCCTATATGAAAACAGCTAATTTATAACACACTCTTGGCTTCAGGCAGTCATGCAGTAATCGAGACACCTGTCTTACGTCGCCTTTTTGGCAAACACCCTGTCAGAAAAAAAGATAAAAAATGAAGCCCCCCCATCATGTCATTGCATAAATCACGCACACATATCGCTGTGAAACTAGAGTGTGCCAAATATGTTAAATGCCATAGTCATGAGCACATTATATATACAACATTAGAGCTTACAGTGTGAATCACTGAACAAACAATGCTGGGGAATTTAATCAGAGCGAAACGGAGCAAAGAAACGGGGGTTAGCTGTCCGTCAACGTTCTGGCTAAGGCAAAGGCTTTCTTTTGGGCACATACCTGTGAGCTGTTACCATACATAGAATCAGCACTTATCACAGAAGAGGGATATAAATATTGAATTTAGAGCGTCTGGCTCTTAAGGAAGCCAAGAACTTAATGCTGCGACTATGAATAGAAATCCCTTTATTAGCTGTCCTTGTACACGTTCTTCTCATTCGCAGTGCTGTAAATGAGAGGATAAAGGGAGTTAGTTTGTACAACATGTCGTTAGGATGAGAGTCGTCCTTTTGATCATTAATGTGGTTTACTACCCATTAAAACAGACTTTTTAATGCTCACTTTGTACTAAGAGAACAACACTAAGAATGTGAAACTATGTTTGGACTCAACTTCAAAAGACAAACTGTCCTTAGATTTCATTAGCAGGCAAATACAGCTACGGATATGGGTGTTTCTTCAATTTGAGGCACTTTTATGCATTAGAGGATGATTTTTATAAAAAATAACAGATCTTTTTTTTTCTCTCCTCTCGGTATTCCTGTAACTGTAGCTTGAACTGAAGGTCATGGTGCTAGCAAGACCAAGGTCACTGGTTTGACTCCCAGCTGGATGAGCTAATAAATTATATACTTAAATGTAATGGAAGTCGCTTTGGATAAAAGCTTGAATGATGTAGACATTGTTAGAAGAAGGTTACATTCTGGTCTAGGTTGTTTGTTTTACCATGCCGTCATTGTTTATTTTGGCTACTTGTCAAGTTAATTGATACAGATCAAATAAAATACATGACAAAGAAATAAAAATCCATTTTTACTTACTCATAAAAACAATCATGAGTGCAAGTTCAGATCTGGTTAATGAGATAACAATGCCAGTGAAGTTGCCAGTGAAAAGGAAAGATTTTATTTTTTCTTTGAAATTGAACAGAAGGTTATGTTATCAAACATAATACATCATTTTAGATGCAATGGAAACAATACTGTAATGAAATATTCCTGACATTCAGAATAAAATGGCAAACATAACAGTATTCTTTTGAAATTCATGTATATACATTGTTGGACAAATTAAATAAACTAGTGAGAATGTGAAATTTAAAATTCTAAAAGTCTACATTGCCAAAAGTGTTCCTTAGTTGAAGAAACACCAGATTTGTGAACTGAAATGTGATGCATACATTAATTCATAAAGGCATAAAGCAAACATGCAATTAACTATCTGGCGGAGCTTGACGGTTGCACGTTTTTGACAATCTCAAGAACAAAAGAGAGACATTTTGTATGTGGATTTAAGATGTGGATTTAGGTGCCAATTACACTAAAATGGGAGAATTTCTGGTACTGTGGTATTGCATGAACTTAAAGCAATAGTTCACCCACAAATGTCATCATTTACCTTGTGTCTTTCCAGACAAAATACAACAAAAGATATTATTAAGTGTTTTTGTTCCTAGATCAAAAGTGGGGTCCAAATCAACATTGACTTTCAATGTAAGGATTAAAAAAAATAAATAATAATTCTTCTATACTAAGTGAAGCAAGAACCGAGAAAATACATGCTGACAGTATTAGACATAAAACAAGATAAGTCCTTGTTTAAGATAAAATAAAGTTTGCTTTGCATTTGCTCTGTAAACCGTAATGAGATTTCATATAATGAGGCTTCAGTGAAGCATATGTGCCAAGAAATGGTTAATTGTGATAACTATGAGACAGCGATATTGCATTTGAGTCGCTGCAGCTGCTTTGATCTTAACTATGAATTATGGTCATTCTAATAGTCACCACAGAACCAATTACTCAAATGTCTCTGAAATATGCAGCTTGCCCCAGTGATAGTAATTCACTCTAATGTCTAAACATCCTTCCCATGCTCATTCAAGATAGAAGTGAACCTCAACTATGTTATCTGCAGTCTGGGTTGGATCGTTCGGATGACTTCACTGCCTGAACCTGAAAATGTTCATGGTATTTGAACAGGAACATTGTTTTAACTATGACATCACAGTTGATCTATCATCGCTGCCAGTGTGATAATGTTCCACACACTGGGCTTATTTCACTGCGCTGCTGATTGTGTCTGCAGGCTTTGATACACCATCCTGAGAGCATGGCTCTGGTCCAAAACTTAGTGAGCTGCCTATACAGTGGTTTAAAGCATCGACTTTGTCCCTGACAGACCCTAAACCTAACCACCACACTGAGCCTATCAGACACCAAAAAGGCCACCTTGCACATATCTACCCTTTTGAAGGAGTGCACTTTACTTTCACTTTAACATTCAGTCTGAAGTATGAATATTTGGTGATTTCAAATATGAAATCTTATTATAAGCTTAGTGAACTGATTTGTATTTTCCCAATACAAAGAGATAGGAACTGCATTTGGATCCCCGAGAGGCGTTTCAAAGGTGGCCACTGAGTGACATGACTTGTCATAAAGAGACTCTGCTTAGCTCCGCCCTGAATGAGCTGTCATCAGTTCTCCATTGTGTCAACTACAGTGCAGGGGAAGACAAGATGTTTCCGATTAAGCGATTGAAGTGTTTAGTTGTTGGATGTAATAATGAATATAGCAGTCCATATTTATAGCAGAATATATTCACTCCCTATATCTGATCCGCTGAAGACACAGAGGATTAACATTACTTTCCTTTTAAAGAGAATGGGCAGATCCCCAATTTACATAAATGTGTCTATGTTAGCACATTCAAAATCATTCGCAATCATTAGAGATCATTTGTGATCTAGCTTTTTCTACAGGAGAAGTAAGTGTGAGGGTTTTTATGATTCTTTGTAAACCGCCTTTCCTAATAATATGCTAGTTAACTAGTTTTGCGGCTGAAGTTTAAAAGTTTGCTCTTCACTCCATTGAAGAAAGGGGCAAGGTCAGTAGAGCTCATTAGCATTTATTAGCATTTATGGACTAGAATGGCTTGATGAAAACAAAGGTGTTTTTACACTACCACTGAGAAATTTAAACCAAGTGTGTTAACAGAAACAAAAACCTTTTTATTTATTAATTGTTTGATAAATGAAGTAAAAAAAAAACCAAAAGTCCAGTAAAGAGTAAAAAGTGAGAAATGCACTTATTATTTATTCAATAATAAAAAAAATATTGATTAAAAAAAGGCAAGTCTAATTAAACATGAACTGTTGGATCCAAAATTAGAGGATTGTGTCATTAGCTTAGCAATTTGCTACTGTCAAACTATATTGAATTGAAGCCACTTTGGCTCATTTTAGAAATTGCTGTGAGTGAAGAGTGTTCCAAACTGGTCACTAATGAAAGTTGCCTAGAAGGCAACTGCCTAGGCAGCAGAAAGTAAGTAAGTGTAATATTTGTGCAGTATTGTTTATTCATTTAACAAAAGCCTAACAAAAACCTCTTAAAACAATGTTACTGTTCTTGAAAAGTGTGCTTGTTCTACCTCCCTATAATTTTTTTTTTACTTTTGTTATCTAATGACATTCCCCCCTGTATGAGGCCACTGCATGCGATATCAGAGTGACATGCTCAGGTTTGATTTGTTTTGACAAAACATGATTTTAAAAAGACAGAGCAATATTTTCCCAACATAATGTGACAGATTAAGATAAGAATGGAGGTGCTGGAAAAGGTTTACTCAGGAACTTGCATTATGGTTGGTGGAGCATTGGTGGTCGGGTCTGGAATATTTCCAACAATAATCAGTGACATCACTAGGGGGACAAGGAAACAGAAACAGATTGCATGTGTATGTGTGTTTGAGATTTAAGTGTGTTTTTACTGCTAAGACTAGAATAAATAATCCCAAAAATTAATATTTTTCATCTGTAATCGTACAGCTTTTACCATCCCAACAATTATCGTTTCGGCTGTGTAACAGATGTATTGCTCAGTAGATGATGGCAAAAAAATAATAAAACAACGCTAATATTAATTTGATCTAATTCTCTCGGTAGAGTACAAACACTAAAACAAGGGTGACTCCCTGCAGCACACATGCATTAAATTCATAATGACCTACATCTGTGAAGGAGTCACCAGAATTGGAACAACAGAGAAGAAACGGGGCCTTCAAAAGGAAAAGAGGTTGCCCTCGCTGTATTGCAAGGGAAAACAGCCAGTATAACATTAATAGAAAACATAGTAAAAGAGTCATTTTTGGGTTTTACAATATTTTTTGCTGTGTGAGGGTTGTGTGGTTCATACATAAACTTTCTACAGTACAAGCTTGCAGCTGAAAGAAAAAGCCTGTAACACAAAACTGGATTTTTTAAAAGAGAGACTCCACCCCTTTTTTACCTATATCCCCTACCATCGTATACACATGCTGTTAATGTTTCTTAACGCACTTAACTTATGTTGGTCCTTTGCTTGTTTATTCTGGTCTTTTTGCTGGTTAATGCTGGTCATGTGCTGGCAAAGGACAAGCACAAACCAGCAAAACGACCAGCATAAACCAGCAAAGGACCAGCTTAAACCAGCATCCCAGCATTAAAACATACCTAACCAACATATGCTGATTTTTTCAGCAGGGAAGGCAGTGTTTAAGAGGAGGTTTTTTGTGAAGTTACAAACAAAGCTGTCCTCTAAGGCACTCTGGCTATCAAAATTGTCTTATATTGAACTGGTCCATAAAAAATGGTCTATATGGTTCTGTCATGTAAATTGGAGGTTAGTCAGGGTCACCCTTGGCATGCTATCCATGATCCTGTTATCTCCTGGAACCAGAGAGCATGAACAGCATATTGTCATTCCCAATGCTTGTGTCTACCCAGACTGGCTAACAGCATACAGAGGTTAATCTTCTACACAATATTTCCCGGCCTAAAAGCAAAGTTTATTCACTGTCATGCCCTGTCTTGCCTTGGCTACATTTGACCTTCTTTATCCTTGCATAGACTGTTGGGTACTGAATAATAATAATAATAATAATAATGATTTGTTATATCATCAGCCATCAAGGAGTGGAGATGGATTCAAAAGTTTGGGCAATCACAAAATGGCCTCTCGCAAAGATGGTCAAAGTACTACAGTGATTTCTGGGATTTGCCAACTTTTTAAAAATGTTACACTTTTAACACTTTCACATTTGACGCTTTCTACAGCTCTAAATTGGCATGGGGGAAACAAAGGGCTGAAAATAATTACATTTTGATTTGATCTAGCAACTAACTAACTTAAATTAATTGTTGTAAGTGACCGCGAGTTCACCTGTATATTTGACTCTGACGTCATTGACGCTGCGTGCCCCGGAACCTGTATAGACG
>JAUMHI010000067.1:9724300-9758180 GCA_032359435.1 Enteromius unitaeniatus
GCGGCGATAGACGGTAAGCAACGGATCCGCGTCCCATCCAGTCTGAGCCGCCAATGTGCGGAAGGCCATAGTGTAGTGACACTCGACTTTCATCAGAAAGGAAGCTTTGAGCCTGCTGCGTCATGTAAATGTCGCACTGCAATAAGAAACCTTCGCACTTGCCTGCTGCTCCGTCGTATTTCTCGGGAAGAGACAAAAGGAATATCAGTCTGTGCTGTGGTGTGAGGTGAGGTCAAGTACCCACGTTTTTTTAGGAATCAAAAATGTCACCTAGTGGCCTTTGTTGGTATACAACCTACAATAAACCTACAAGAACTCTACTCAAATTCATTAAATAAACTGACGTTCACTGATTGTTTTATTATTGACATGCCTAACTGATGTTTTACAAAGCATAAAGAGCATAAAAAGAGCTTAAAAATGTCCATGAAATGGTTTTATGTTTTTAGAAAACAACAATAAAATTATTTTACAAAATCAATTGTTTTTTCACATTCTTGTTAGCTGTTGCATGTGTTACAGTCACATATTTAATATAAGTGTCTTTAATTCTGTTAGATTTCAAATAATTTAATGTCAACACAACGTGTTCTGCCAGTGGTTTTGTGCCATTTTATGCGAACTTGAGTCATGTGAACTTGAGCTGGGCTGTATGTTTTGGTTAAGTTACTAAATACTTTTTTTAATTGTTAAATAATATTTTTTAACTGTTTTTAATTTCTTTTGAGTTTTGAAACTTTCTTAATTTTCTGTCGTAACCTACTTTCCAGCTGGTCGTGTGATTAAGCTGTTGTCGGAGCTGGTAGACTCTAGACTTCATTTCCCATAATGCACGGTATTGTCTTCGCTCCGTCCTCACCTGCCGAGGTGTGTACGCGTCATTCAACAACAGCTGTGAGCGAGAAGTGCAGGGGTCTTTTTGGGATTAAGGTAAGACATGTTCTGTTCTTTTTAGCCGCAGTAACTTGATTTACATGGAGAGCGCACACGTGAACTATGAGTCAGGAAAGATTTTACTGAACAACGAGTCAGTAAAGACTGTGAGCGTCTCTTTCTTACGACATACAGCAGTGGAAGATGGAGATCAGATAATTAGCTTACTGTACATGTGCATTGATCCAATGAAACACATTTCATAGGATTTTATTTTCCACTTAACTCTGGCAAACACCATAAAGCTGGAATCTTTATGTTAGTGAATTGTTTATTGTTTGTGTGTTATATCCATTGCTTCTGTAATGTGTTTTTCTAAAGAAGAAAACGATGCAGAAGGAGAGATTGTAAATGCAAGCATGATTTCAGTGGAGGACTGGAGCCCAGACCAAGTGTCCACATGGATAAAGCATATTGGATTTCCTCAATATGCGCAGAGTTTTGTGGGTGAGGGGACTGTTTTTGATCGAACATCTTAAGACTATAAATTGTTTAAAGCATTAGATTTTTCTACTTAAAGTAGCCCAATCTTTTTTTTTTCATTGTTAAACTTGACGCAATCACAAGAGGGCGCTCAATTACAGTTTTCATCTTTCATGATGTTATGCACTCATCAATATGATTTTTGCCCCATGGTTACTCCTAACATAGTTGTACTTATTTATGTTTTTACAGAAAATGGAGTTTCTGGATTAGATCTTTTGGAAGTCACTGGTTCAGTTTTAGGTAAGTTAGGTACATTTTTACACTAAAAAACACTTTCAGGCATGGTTTTAACTTTTTTTAAATGCCTGCCTTGACATAATGTTGCTGAATATGTGTGAATTAAAGTGAGTTATTGTTACAACCGCAGGCAAAAGTATCTCAATATTGACGTATCATAGTCTGTTGCTCAGTAAGGTAGGAACCGGTGATATATTCTTGTACAGGTTTAGGCCTGTAAGTAACAATCCTTTGTTGTATTCAAAACCCCAAAATAAATACTTTCACTGAACATTTACTATTACTTCAAACAAATGTGGATCTATTCATCTTAGAACGCAAGAAAGGATAGAGGCATTATAGGGTGTGCTGTGTTTATTTAGCAGAAAGGCATCTTTTAAGCACCGCCTGATGTCATGCAATTATCATTAAGCTTTTGCAAAAGCAACCACTAGATATTGTTCTGCAGCTGTTCTTTTACTACAAATAAATATTTACAATAATACATCAACGTTTTAAAAAATATTTATAATTCACTGTTGTGGTTGTCAAAAGTAAGAGCTGATAGGCTGCTTTGTCTTTAGCCAATATTTTACAGCTAAATTGATATCCATTTGAACTATTCAAATAATATAAAAATGTATTGATAACAAACACAATGAAAAGCATGATGACTCTACATTCATCAAAATATGACTGTTCAGCAGCTGCAGTAGATCTAATAATTATTGGGTAATTATACTTTGTGTTTCTAAAAACTTTTAACATATATTTGTTTAAATAACACTTTTGATTTTTCTACATTTTTTAAAAGTCTACTTTTTCTGGTAAGCTTGTTCGCTAAGTATGCCAAGACAAAGTTTCCTCATAATTTTATTTTTACTGTAATTAATGCTTAAGAGTTTTATTATAGCCAATTATCTATTGCGGAGGAAAGCAAGAATTTTAAATATTTAAAAAAAAACACCTAAAGCTTAAAATCTCTTTAATCATTCACTGCTGTGGGTTGTGCTACACACAAGACTCTTTGACAGGCTCCTGATCTTAAAGACACACAAAAGCTTTTTTGTCATTTTCTTGCTTGAGCGACGTTCCTTAAGGACAAGAGAAGAACAGGAACAATCGACAGACTCTCCGAAGGAGGGCTCTCCTGGCTTAAAAAAAAATCCTTTTGATTCCCTTATAGTTCTCTGCAAAGGGGAACTGTTTTTCTCCTCACAACTCTCTCGAGTGAGTAATTTCGCTGCAGTCCGAAGAGGAGGGCAGTCCTAGTCCTTCCCCTCAAAGCACACTTCTAGTGGAAAACACATTTCACCAGCTCAAAAAATGACAGAACGCGTTTTATATGAACAAAAGCGCAAAGATGATCGGAAAGTGCTCTCGGATTGACGATCTGTGAAGCGTGTGCGAGGCTGAGGGATCGACGGAAAACTTAAAAACGGACTTAAAACGTAGGACGCACAAAACCGGCGGCAGATCGAAATAAAGCGGGACTTGGCGAAAACCGATTAAAGGTAAAGAACTTTTTAGCAGATGTGTAACGTTAACAAACGTGTGGAAGATAGCGAGTTTTATTTAACCTGCAAAAGTTTACCAAAACGTATTCGTGCCACTGTAAATATGATGCTTACTCTTTTTCTTGTCGTGCTTTGAAAACCTAGAGCATTTCATTAAATAAGTCTATTAGTTAGTTCTTGAAAATGCATGGTTTGCATCCTCTTGCAGTGAATGAGAAGGCTCTGAAGAAGCCTGCATTGCTGTTACTTTGACTCTGTGATGACATGAGCAATGCTGGCATATTTGCTACAACTCAACCTGCTCCATAGAAATACATGATTAATATATGCATATAATCTTCTAAAATGTATATTTGGACCGCAGAAACAATATTTAGGGTAGGCCTATATTCTAAGTGATTGTTGAAAAGGCATTTTCCCCAAAACCTTATAGCTGTCAACCCTATTTACTTTTCCATTGTCCTAAGTTTTCTATTGTAATTTATGTTAAGTAATGAATTAGGCTGCACAGGATCATTAGAGGCCCCGCTGACAGATGTCACCCCACTCCTCTGAGGAATGCCGCCGGGGGGAGCAGGACACAGATATGCACACTACATAGGGCTGGAATGTAGTCATGTGTTATTGGAAATCAAAGCAAGTGGCCAAGTTATGAGGAACGCTCAGACTTTATTAGGTGAAACTAATTGCCCTTTACTACTTAACCGTTGCTAGCAGTTGTACAGACCCTGCCTTATAATGCTTTCATTGAGTGCTTTGCGTTTAAGAGCTCCCTCTGAATGTAGGGAGGTCTTGTTTACTCAGATTTCCCTAAAGGGTTACTGGGGTAGCCACGGACGGCATTCCAAGAAATGTCCGTCGCACTTCCAGAACGAATCCACAGTTTTATTAGCTGGATGCTCAGCATTCGGATGGTCTCCTCTCTCTTCCTGTTATCCGAACAGTGCCATGGAAAGCCAGTGCTTTTTGTTGTAAAGGTAGTGAACTATTGCCAGAAAAGTGCCTAGCGGCGTTGACTCACAGGGCAGGAATGTCAGCTCTCTTTCGCTTTTCCCTCTTCTCTCCATCTCTTTCCATCCCTCACTTCCTTTGCCCCCTGCCTCCCTCCTCTTTTTTTTTCAGAGAAGCCTGCTTGCTGACTCAGCCTCCAAATCACCCAATTGCCTTTTCCACTGAGCTTTTTGAAAGTCCAAAAAGCCTGAAGTCCTAAAGTTTTACAATTATTTTGTGTCTAACTGAGAACATCGCATCCCCCCCCCCCCTGATAAGACTACAAATTCTGTTGTTTGTTAGTTGGGTCCATGCTGAACCTTTAAGATATTAATTTAGCTTGGTTGGTTGCAGTTCAGAAATAAAAGTAAAATAACTGAATGTAATACAGCGATTACAAGGCTAAACAACAGCTTCTTCCATGTGGCAGTGTTTGTTAGTGAATGGAAATCCAATGATCAAAAAAAAAATAAATAAAAAAAAATAAAATTTGCATCACTACTAGTGCGAACTTGTCTTGTTTGACCCAATGCCCCAGCATGATGTATACCTGCTTACCTTAGGGCAGTAAAGTCAGACACCCCTGTGGTAGAATGTGTCACTAAATTTCAGACACAGTCACATGGGGGGAGGCACATTGTCTCGCCATTCACTCATACCTGTTAATTGCTTAAGCCGGATGTGTCATATAAAGTGTCAGAAACGGGGTGGAAGCCACGACAAGTCAGACAGTGATTCGACTCCAGATGGTCAAATACGGTATATAATAGGTACAAAACGGTATTGAAAATACCATCATACCGCAATATCAAATTTTTTCGATAGTACTGTGGTCGCATGACTCGATAAAACGATAGGTCTTCTAAGAAAAGTTTGCCCAGGTGAATGGAGCGAACGGGAGGTAGCTGGAACTACAATTCCCATCATTCTTTGCAGTTTGTTGTTGTCAATACAGATCAGTGTTGCCAACTTAGCGACTTTATCTCTATATTTAGCGACTATTCAGATCCCCTTGGCGACATTTTTCCCTAAAAGCGACTGGCGACAAATCTGGAGACTTCTTGGACAAACCTCAGCGAGTCTCCGGTGCTGCCGCGTGAGCATGAGCTCTTGTTTTCTCGGCGTGCACACCCCTCTCTGCGTCTGTTCTGTTCAGCGAGCGGCTGAGAGGAGCAGGGCTTTCAGTTAAAATAGATATTATGTTGCTTCTTACTCTATTTTAAATGCAAATATAGCCAAAATCACATCATGTCTACATCTTATGTGTACTTGGTTTCATCAGACAATGCTCGATTATAAGGATTTGAATCTAGATTAACATCTTGTTAGGTAGAGCTAGTTCAGTAGGCCTTATAATGGCGTGCATTTCAGTCACTATTTCATATTCATTCCGTTTTTCTGACAACAGAAACAATTAAAAATATCAGTGAAAACAGTTTTATTGAGAATAAGGGTGCATTGAATAACATTATGTGACCCCAGAGAAGCAAGATAACATGACGCACTGAAATAATGAAGCACTGTAGCCTTATTCAGACGGGACTAGTTTTCTAAACTACTGTACATGTGAGCTTCGATTCGTATCACCTGTTTCGGACGGGACTAGCACCTCCGTGTTTATTACAGAGGTGAGAGGGGCTGTTTTGTACATCTGGGCATCACAGAGATCACGCGCTCGGTATGCGTGCATTGCTATATAGTCTTTCAGATGTATAATCACAAATATCATGGTGAAGCTAAATGGCTAATACAGCAAAACCATGCTAATGTGTGGTTACTTTATTATGTTTTTATTTGTAGTAAACACATGTTTCATTTTGATAATTAAAACATGTAACCGAGTGCAGAAATGAACGTGAGTAATCTTACCTGATACTGATATTACAATAGCCAGTCTTAACAGTTTATGTGATCTGGCTCTTTATTTGTATTTATTTATTTATTTAATATATCAAAATATATTAAACGTGCATGCGGTAAGTGGATCTTTTAGCATACTTTTAGTCATTATTTAGGTAGCACACATATTCTGAATGCCTTTGGCAGAATTCAAATGAACCATTTTAATCTAGATTTAAAAAAAATAATCTATGCCCACCCCTAAAATATATATATATATATATATACACACACTCACCGAAAGGATTATTAGGAACACCACACTAATACTTCAGAACTGATGAAAGCATTCTTTAGAAATGTTGGCCCATATTGATAGGATAGCATCTTGCAGTTGATGGATCCACCACATCCCAAAGATGCTCTATTGGGTTGAGATCTGGTGACTGTGGGGGCCATTTTAGTTTAGTGAACTCATTGTCATGTTCAAGAAACCAATTTGAAATGATTCAAGCTTTGGGACATGGTGCATTATCCTGCTGGAAGTAGCCATCAGAGGATGGGCACATGGTAGTCATAAAGGGATGGACATGGTCAGAAACAATGCTCAGGTAGCCTTTGGCATTTAAACGACGCCCAATTGGCATTAAGGGTCCTAAAGTGTACCAAGAAAACATCCCCCACACCATTACACCACCAGCCGGGGCATAGACAATCAGGCAATGGTCAGAAATTCTCAAGACTATGGATGTGTCGTTCTTGAACGATTCGTTCATTTTGAACAAATCTTTAATGTGTCTCGGGAAGAACGAGTCGTCTTGTGGGAGTGATTTGTTCAGTCGCGCACTGCACAGGCTGCATATGTTTAGCTTATGGGGCTGTCACATGATGAACGATTGACTTGCTTAGTGATACATTTTGTTGTTGTTTGTTCGGATGGTTTATTTAGAAAAAGAAGGCAAAAATAAGTGTTCTTTTAAAAAAAAATAAATGTGGTGTTTTGACTTAATCTGTACCTTTTTTGCATTTAATATTGTCTCTGTACCTTGATAAATTTAGTTTTTTATGTAAATGATTCAATAAATACCGTACCGTGCCATTCATAACGAGGTATTGCAGTACCGTGAAATTTTGATACCGTTACATCCCTAAGAAATAGGTGTGATTATCCAATTTAAAATGTCAAAGTCAAACTGAATGTGATATTTTGAAATGTTCTGTTTATTAACAAAGACACTACAAAGATACTACAACTGTATAGACACGGACTGGATATGTTTGACCGATATCTTGCTGCTTGCATCCCCCACATCTGTTGTACATGACCGAAACTCTGTTAATTGTCACTTTGGTCGTAAATTTCAGATTTTATAGATGTGTATTTTTTTTTTATGTCACAAAATGGGGGTTGGTTTCAATATGTCCTTTTCCCCCTACTGAGGGAATGAAACTGGTTCAGAGCTTCAGTGGCAAAGATGAAGCATCTCTAAGCACATGCTTTTTATTAAGGCTTTGGATGGAAGAGTGGGTGGGGGTTGAGCTGGAGTCGAGGGGAGCAGCGCTGTGTTTCCAAATACTTGGGCCTGTATCAGGGACTTGCGGGGGGAAAAAAACCACATTATAGAGACCTTGTTGCAGTTGGAGTATGAAGGAAGAGAAGAAATAGAGGGAGTTATTCTGTGACTCATGTTGGATTTTTTTTTTTCTGCCATAATGGCACACAGGTTTGCTGGGCCTCTTTGCAGCTCTTTTCCTTTACTTTTATAGTTGAATAAAGATAAAAAGTGACCTTTAGGATAAGAGTATTTCCTCAAGCTCACTCGTGTGGCTTATCTCTGATGATAAAAGCATCAATAATATACCTCTGTTTGGAAGTTAATTTGAAATATAATTACTTTTACAAAATACGCTTTGGTGGTATGTTACAGTGATGGTATTGGAGAATAATACTTTGCTGATACTAATTTGATATATAGGGAAATCTCATAAACATGCCAGCAATATAATTGGGCAGCGGTTCATAAATATGAAGGCTTCGTGGCATCATTTTCATGACAGTTGCATACATTCAAATTATAATCTCATTGACTTAACACAAAAATATCTGACTGTACTATAAAATAATGTTATTGGAATATTATTTATGTGATCATACTGGTATTTGTTAAATAAATATGTTCAGTAATAGTAAATATGTAATATTATAGTCCTAAAATAGGTTCAGTTTTCTCTATGTAAAATGATTAATGAGTTTAATGATTAATTTCCTGATCATTTTTTACCTGGACGTCTTTGTTTGATCACTTATAGATGTGTATTGTATAAAGGAATGATTTTACATGGTATTCAGTTGTACTTAATAGAGTACCATGGTATAGTCTACAATTCAACATGGTATTGCCATACAACTTTATCCAATTAACCGTGGTATTTTGGAAGTATATTCTGTCTTAAAAAGTGTTGTAGCCCCAAGTGCTGTCCTCTGGTTTCTCTCAGCGCTGACTTCCCATCAGGCCCCTCACATGTTTAAAAGAACGTAATCCCTTGAAATGAATCATAGTTGAGTTCCAAGAAAGCAGCACAATTGAGGGAGGAGGTGAATTAATGCGGCGAAGACATATTGCGACGAACATGGAAACAGAGGTAGAGAGAAGGAGCAGATGTGTCAGAGTTTCTTGGCCTACTTCTTTTCCAGTCCTGCAGTGTGAGAATCTCTCCGAGCTGGGAGTAATGGACACAGGGGGAGGCTGAGCTTCGCGCTTTCTTCACGGTTGCAGCGCCAGACCTTTTCAGAATGGAATGTTGCGTTTCCTGCTCAGTTCCTGCCATGTGTTTCTCAATTCCCCCTTCTGCCTTAATCTCTCTGTCTGTCTTTGTTCTCGGACTGTTCCTTTGTCACTGTCTCACCACTCGTTGGATGCATGCTGAACGATGAATTAAATTTGCGTGTGAGAATAGTTTATGGTTCAGGGTGCATATTTAAAATTTTTTGGTTCTTTTAAAAACCCCATTAAATCAAAAATAAAAGGTTTTAGTCCATGTTTTTTAGTTTTGACACATCTATGAAAGTGGAATTTCCTTTTTTTTAGATAATTGGGTTTTAAATGTACAGTTTTTCTTTTCGATGTAACACAGGTCTTTATTCACTTATGCAATTGCATTGTTATCCAATTATATCGGATCTCTAGAATGAGATTGACCCTCCCCCTAAATAGCACCTGCAACTGACTAGCAATAGCATTTAACACATTTGAGGGTCATAACTGCTTATGTCAAAAAACCTAAGCTTTAAAACCTGTAAAATACTATATTTACCATGTGTTGATGGTAAATTATTTGACTATTTATTCTGGCAGCCCACCAACTAATAGCCCTAGTTTGTTAACTATGCATAAAAAGACACATTTCAGCCATCTTTCCTAGATTCAGTGATTTTTCACTGTCATCTTAATTCCTTATCATCTTTTGGTCTTTTGCATTTATGCCATTCTTGTGGGCTCATCATCATCTTGTTCTCTTTAGTATCTCTTCAAACACACACAAACTTTATTCTGTATTAGCTCCTCCTTCACCCAAAACAGTGTTGTCAGTGTTATCATGTCCTACATAAAGCATAAAAGAACTCTTAACATGGACGAGTCCTCTGGAGTTCATTAAACCCCTGGAAACGTTCCACTAATGCTCCCCTGTTATGTAAACAGTGCCTGTGAAAGTAGGGGGTGGTATTTTTTTTTTTTAACTGTTAGAGGGCTGCTTGCTCTTTCTTAACAGACATTTTCTAAGGTCACCTTCCTGATATTTCCCGCTTTTAAGTTTTGATGTCAGGAGGTTGTCCTGGTGAAACTCTAGCTCTTGTGGAATGCTGCTCTTCCACTCGTCAGCGTTAGACGGTTTACCGTTGTTGCCAGCGGCAATATTCATCAGAGGTCGGGAAATAAGACAAGAAAATGCAATGGAAAATTGCTTTCTTCAGCTTTTTCTGTCACAGTTCTCTGAAAAGTGGTACCAAAGGTTAAAGGTCTTGTCTATAGTAACATGCACACGTTTCAGTGATGCTCATCACATTTGTCCTTATATAAAAAAATATTTAAAATACAATTCATAAAGTGACTTGGATAATGAGCATATTTTATATTTCCAAATATCATTCAGAGTAATACATTTCTGATAGAATGATGAAGAATAATATAAAATAAAAAATTTTTTTAAAGAAAAGTGATTTGTAAAAAAGTTCTAGCAATAATTGTTAGGAAAATATTTGAACAAAATCATTTTACTGCTATAACATTTACAAAAACGCCACCAAATCGAAGTCAAGTGGTGCAACCAACATTCAAAAACTTATAAAAGGGACCCCTGTAAACCTTCTTGGATGAATGTCAAGGTCAGTAAATATTTTAAAATATTAGATATTGACATTTTTATGACAAGAAAAAAATCCTTATATTTATGATTCATTAATTCATTATATTTGTTTAAAAACGTTTTACTAGAATTCTAAAAATCACTGAAAAGTTGTGTGTGACTGATATCTTTTCAAGGTGTAAGGACATTTTTATTTTTTACTTGATGATCACACAATCACTTTTTTATGTCATTAACTTAACATAGCTTTAAACACAAATATAATTTTTTGTAATGGTTTTAAACTAGATTTTTTTAGTTTTTAGTTTAAACACTTTTTTTTTTTAACAACACCACCAGTGAATATTGTTCTCTTTAGACTTTCATAAGTTCAGATCAGTTCAAATCAAATCCATTTGGTGATTAATTCTAGTGTCAGCTTCTGGTCATATGACTAAAAGGACTTTAAATGTAAAAGGAGAAGCGTGCTGAAAGACTACATATGATGGTATTACTCACCCTGTGAAGTAAACTACAGGGTATTTTTGGAAATAGTTTTAAAGTTTAGCGAGCATGTCCTAAAGAAATAGTTAAGAAACCACTTTTTTTTCAATTCTAAAACGTTTTAACAAGTTAAGCATTGACATCAGTCCTGGATCAGATATTAACCTGAACATCTGTCAGCGCTGTACTGAGAACCTGGAGTGTCTCAGTATAATGGGAGCTGGAATGGACTGTACTGTCAGAGGCTGTTTGATAGACTGCCAGCATCGGGTCCTTACTCAAACCTACCCTGGGCCACATTCCTGATGTATTACCCGAGTAAACACTGTCTGCATGGGGGCCCTGGGAAACTTGTGCATGAAACGTAAATATTTAGACAATGTCAGCATCCATTCAGAATGTTCTGGACAATCAGAAACCAGGTTACAGTTAGTGGAATACATCTATAAAGAGCAGATCTGTCTCAGTACAGCTATCACTGCAATTTAAAACCAGACATTTTTCAGTTGTTGTTTTTTTTCAGTATATAATGAAATAACGTATTGTTAAGGAAGTGAGATTGTAATATATGAGAATGTTTGCTCAACTTCATTTACAGATTATTGCACAGCAGTGGAGATCATTTTATACGGCTTGTTTATTAAACACTGCCATTACTTGGGGGAAAAAAAAATCAAAAATCCAAGAGGATGAAGGCTTTTTTGTTTTAATTACACTCTTTCAGATAGCTTGACAGTAAGCTGTTGCCCAGTCCCAAAGTTGCTGTTGGCTCTGTTTATTTGCAATTGAAAGACACGGATGGCAGCGGTTAGAAATATGAGGAAGGAATAATTGCTGTCTGTGTTGGGGCAAGCCAGGTGTTTTAGTTTCTTATCAGAAGACTTGCGGTTTGCCACCTGTTTCTACATTACTCAACTTTTCTTAGCAGGTGGATCCTTTGCACAATTTGACCTGGATTTGTCTATTGACAACATGGTTATTGATGGCTAATGATGGTGAACTAATCAGTAGTCAACATTTGAAGTGGATCAAAACCTTTCATTAAAGTTGTCCTAAGGCAAGAATAGGTATTGTTTGATGAAAGGTTTTAGTCCACTTCGAATGTTGACTACTGTAGTCCTCCAACAACAGACTAGTTCCGTTGGACTAATGTGATAACCTCTTTTTGAGCCTGTTATGAAAAAAATAACAAATGCATAAATGTAATCAAATGCAGATGTTATATAGCCACTACACTCTCTTTCCAGCTATAAGTACCAAAATTTACATTTATCCAATGTATTTTAATTTGAATTCTTTTCACATCTTAACTAATAATTCATATTTGAATTATTGTAGCATACAGAAATTGAAGAGTACAATATCTTAGCTCATTAAACAAAATCAGTAGCCCCTTGTGAAAGTGAAAATTCGAAATAGAGTTTACTGGAATGTCAAAATGGTTTATTAACTATCATCTGGATTAAATAAAACTGGACACTTTTGACGTTTCGGTCAAGCATAGAGAAATATTTTGTATAAACCACAATTACTTTTCTCAACTGTTATATTAGTCAGATTTCAGATATGTATCGCACACCCAAGTCTCTTGATAATTAGCTCTACTCATTTTGATGTAAGTTGGAGTGTTAACAGCAGCAGGCAGGTTTGAAGGTGTGTTGATAACTGGCAGTGATCCAGCTCACCTATCCTTACAGCCACACCTGATGGAATGCATTAGTTAGTTCAGTGTACGAGCTTACTGCAGCAGTGTCGTTAAGCGTGTGAACAAAAGAGTACAGCTCAAGACAAATGGTCAACTGTTAGAAGATTTCAGTGGAGTTTTTTCATCCAAGGCATCTTTGGTGGAAAGGAGGTAGAAATCTGTGAGTTGAATTTGTGTTGGATGTATTTTTTAGCTTTTTAATAGCTAACGTTTTCTTGTCTCGATTGCACTATAAAAAAGATGCCAAGTTCTTCAAAGTCGCATAGTATGATCATGTTTGAATTTTATTCAAAGTCTACACAAAAGAGGCATTTGCTCTATGGATGTTGAAGGTAGTCAATTTAATGGGAATGTGTTCATGAAGTTAAGAGATTCCCCCAGTTTTGGAGTTTTGGGAATCATGCTCGACATGCTTCATACCTTGGTCAGAAACTGTAAACAGATCATGAGAAACAATCGTGGTGAGACTTTGGAAAACTTTCATTGGGAGACTTATCTGTGGACTTTTAGGCATGTCAGATTCCCCGAATTCACTTCTGGGCACTCTGGCCGTGCAATAAACTGTTTATCTGAAACAGTCAAGGAACTTGAAGTTCAAGCGTCAGCAGGGGTGTGAGGGGAGGAGGCATCTGTAGTCTATTTCTGTTTTTGTCGAAGGTTGGGGCGTATTAAAGAGGGGTCTAGTTTATTGCATGATTCAGACTGTTTCATAGCAATGTGAAGTTTTGTATTCAAGAGTGATTCAAGAGTTTTTGTAGTGAGTTTCCTTTTAAAAATGTGTTGTCTGAAAGGAGTTTCAACACAAAACACATCATATTGTGTCTAATTTTATAAAAAATGATGTATCACACACATTACCAAATATTTGACAGCTCTAACCTTTTGCAGCAACTTTAATGTAAAGTAAAAAACAAATAATTTTTATAAAAAATAATCTTAAATAATTTTAAAGTCTTCTGCAAGTCTCTAAAGCATAAACATTTGACACATTATAATGTTACAGGTTTCTGTGGCATTGTGTAGATAATGCAAGTAACTTAAAACTATGCATATCCTTACATGCAGTCTGACTTGAACCACTGCCATCTTTTCCAGCTGAGCTGGAACCAGCCTCATTCCCTTAAACTATTTTATCTGTATGTCAGAATTACTTGTTAGTCTCAGTCCAGTAGCTGAACATTGTATTTTTCTATCACCTAGCTACACAGCTGCAATGTGGTCCCTAACGGACGGTAAAAAAAACAAGGGGATTTCTTTTTTAATTCTGTCTCAATCAGGAAACAAACATAGTGTATGTCCCCTATCTTTCACATGAAATGTATTTCTTTCTACAATCCAAAAAAAGCCCCTCTGGTTGTCTTTGGACCCCACCCCCATTGTTCTAACTTGCCAGAGTGCCTTCCTGTTCTAGAGTGGCTTGGCATTTGGGACCTTGCGGACCGGCTGTGTGTTTTGGAACAACTTGAGGAGCTTCTTCAGTCCAGTGACCCTAGCGATTGTCAGCACCATGAGCAGCCAGTAGTGACACACGACAGTGTCTACAACAGCCACACAGGTAGGCGATCTTGTCAAATATACAATGAAGTAATGTATTACACAGTGATTAAAAAACTCCAGAGAGTCTAGATTTGTGGAGTGGACATGAATGAGACAAAGATAAATGCTAAATATCATAGGTTAGTCCAGTTTGACTTAGCTCTGTCCTACCTTGTGCCAAAATGTAGAACCTCTTTGGATATAATTGTATTGCTTAAAAAGTCCTGTAATTATATATTTGACATTTAATGTAATTAATAAAAGCAATTTTCAAGTAAAGGTGTTTGAAGGAATTCTAGAGCCTAAGATTTGTACGACAAATTGTATTCCACAGCAAAAACTGATATGTGTGAACCCAGTATCCTTTAGGGGACGTTTTAGTTCTCCACCTACAATAAAATCAGCCTTCATTTGATTTAACCATGAGTTTTTTTGTGACCTCTGCATTTTACATTCTCATCCTGCTTTTGTTTGTGGCCATCCCTGTCATTGGCTCTGAGGAGGTCTCAGTGAGCGAAAGATTGGAGAATGACAGGAAGTGGATGTTTAAGTATGGGGGGGTTGGGGGCGGGCCACTATGAACTGTATTTTTTTTCTTTCACTCTCTGTCTCCACTTTCTCTGGCTTTCCAGGTCGGAAAGCAGTTGTACACAGATGGCTCTGTTTCTGACTCACTTTACGTTTATTTATTTATTCACCACAGATGTTTCGGAAAAAAGCCTCATCCTCCTTGAGAATGCGAGGAATATCAGAAAACAATAGACGTAATAAGTTCCCCTTCATTACTTTTTAGATGGTATAATAACCACTAAACTACAAACTCTGTTCAAGGCCAGTAGTGGAAACCATTCCAGATTAACACTATTTAGAGAAACCGAATGTATATGTACTGCAAGTAACATTGCAGTAGTGAAATAGAGGTACTACACATTACACCCCACATTGGTGCTAATGTTACGGAATGGTTTTCACCTAATGGCTTTGTATGCTTTAACAGCTCACTTTTGTTTTAAATTGCTCTGTGATTTCTAAGTGTCTACAGCTCAAGCCTACTGTAGGGATATTGGGTTTTAAGCTTTGAACTGAGACATAAGCTTTGGATAATCAGATGACTGAACTGCAATGCATGTAAGAAATTGAGCAGTTGTACAAAGGTGTGGTGTATATATGGTACTGGTAACATGATTTACATCATTGGTGGACTTCAACACCTTGACCCTGGGCTCCTGTTATTTACAATGCAGAAACTTTAATTACTGATTTGCACTTTAATAGTAATTAGTAGAGGTTAAAATCATCAAAATTCTATCTTTGTCATATTTAAACTAGGAATGGTGTCATAAATTGTTAAACTTAACAACTGTGGTGCCCAGATGTCAATGTGTGAAGATTCTGGTACAGTTGGGATCAGAGATTTTAGGCATTTCTCTAAAAACATGCAGAAGATTCATCAGGCTCCTTCAGTCTGTTGTCATTCATTTTCAGGTTGATATGCTTGTGGTTCAGCCTGAGATAAAAATTAGTGGCTGAACGTGTCACTTATCATTCATTGGTGTTCTGTGCAGGGAGTGTGGACCGTGCCCGAAGCTCCTCCTTCCATGAGGTAGGCAGGTCACGGGAGCTGGAAATGAGGGCGGCAGCCTCAGTTTCCGAGGACACATCGGCTAGCAGCAGTAGCGGTAGTGGCCATACAGTTCTACAACGGCTCTTACAGGAGCAAATGCGCTATGGCGAAGGCCGAAATTATCTCGCCTTGCAGCAACAACAACAGCAGCAGCAACAACAAGGTCCAGTAAGTGGATACCCGGGCCCTGGCAGCCCAGGGGACGAGCACTCGATGGTCCCTCACATTGCAAGGCAGGAGCCTCAGGGCCAGGAGCTGCAGGCCGACAGCGGCATGGAAAAGCTTAGCACACGCACTGCAGGAGGAGGAGGTGGTGGCAGTGGGTCAGGTGCTGGAAGCTGCATGAGCGGACAAGGGCAGAATCCCGAAGATTTGCCGACCTATGACCAAGCCAAGGTGCAGTCGCAGTATTTTCGTGGCCATCAGCCCCAGCAACCTCAACCACAGATACCCCCATCAGTAGGTGCTGCATTTTATGTGACTGGTGTCAGTAACCCTAAGGTGCGGCCCCCAGAGGGTAGGCCCACGGTGCAAAGAGTGAACGGAAGCAAAGTGCACCAAGATGACGGGCTCAAGGATCTTAAACAAGGCCATGTACGTTCACTCAGTGAAAGACTAATGCAGCTCTCGCTGGCTACTAGTGGAGTCAAGGCCCATGCGCCTGTTACCAGTTCACCACTTTCTCCCCAGCTGCCTCCACCTGGACTTCCTGGTGACTATTATAAACCCTCTGGGCCACCACACAGAGGCCCACCTCCAGACTACCCTTTTAAAGGGATGCCCTCTCCACCCAAACAGCAGCAGCACCATCAGCCTCAGCACCAGGAGCCTGGACACTTCTACCCAGACCACCGTGGCACAAGCCAGCCAACCAGGGCTGACATTCCTCATGTCCGATACCAGCCACCACCTGAATATGGCTCTTTCCGGTAAGTGTAGGAACTAGAGTGATACACATTGAAACACAAATTGCATTCCTTGACTATTCGGTTAAAAAATGACAAATGATGAGTTTTAAAAACAACCCTACCCTTAGATGCTGGGACATGTTGTCAGGAAACCAGTTATGGGAAAAGCCAGTTTTGCCTGTTTCCCTGAATTCATTCACCTCAGAGCCAGTGTATGGCATATAGCAAAAGAATGCATATCAAATTCTAATAATCGTCTACGACATGTCACAACATGACAGTTTCTCCATTATGTTTCAGAGAATCAGGAATGTTGACCTGTGAAAAAATATTTTTATAAACGGTTGGAATGCATAGTTCAGGACAAGTCACTGTTTTCAACTGTGATTTAATCTCTTACAAGAAACCGTTGGTTATGCAAGTGTAAATCAGTCTAATTTATTTGTAGGTCAACCACAGGTTGTAGGGTTTTTTTTTGTATGTTTTAGACTTTTGTAATCAATCAAAATGTTACTATTATTTATTGCTCTTTATTAATATGAATATTATTTATTGCTTAGGTCAAATAAGGAGAGTTCAAGTCACTCTCAAAGGTCTGTCCATCAACACAGTCCTTCATCTTCTGTTACGTCAGGCGGCTCACTCTCCCGTGCTCAGTCCTCCACTCTCAGCAGCATCTTGGCCTCTTCCCACCCTCCTCTATCTATGGGTCACCAAGGAGAGCCCTTCCCTATTGGTGCTCGTAGCCCACAGGGGCCTGGTTCTTACCAGGGGGATCTGTATGGTCCAGGTCACCCTCCCCATCAGCGGAGCCATGCGTTTCCCCATGATCCTTATGGGTCAGTTCCCAGGGGCCTCCACATGCATCAGCACCAGTACCACCAACAAGTATCCCAGCAGCAGCAACAGAGTCAAGGACAACACTACCCACATCCACACTCCATGCAGGGAGATCCCTATGCCATGCTAGCCCGTGCCCAACAGATGGTGGATATGCTGTCCGAAGAAAACCGCTTGCTTAAGCAAGAGCTGGAAGTGTGTGGGGAGAAGGTGTCCAAACTACAAAAGGTAATTTTGTTGTGCTCAAGTCAGTGGAAACATCCGTTCATAATAGGCCAGTGTTTCCCAATCTTGTTCCTGGAATCAAACCAGCATTACACATTTTAAATGTCTTACTTATCTGACCCATCTACTTCTGGGCTTGGAGTCTGTACTAATAAGCTGATGAGTTGAATCAGGTGTGTATAATTAAGAAGAGTTTGAAAGTGTGTAGAATTGGTATGCCTCCAGGAACAGGAAACAACATAATAGGCTCCCAGATGGCCCAGCACCAACTCAGGCATAAGAACCAGCTCCATTTGGGTAGAAAAGTGTAGAAGATTTGCAATTATTTAATACAAGGCAACTTTCCATACTATATCCTTTTAAATTACAAACACATATACATTATATTTTTGCTGTAAGACCTCAGCAGTGCTAATGCTCTCTCTTAACTCTGAAGCTGGAGACTGAGATTCAGATGGTGTCTGAAGCCTATGAGAACCTGGCCAAATCATCCACAAAGAGGGAAGCTCTCGAGAAGACCATGAGAAATAAGCTGGAGATGGAAATGCGCAGGATGCACGACTTCAACAGGGATCTGAGAGGTAAGACCAAGTAAAGAAGTAGATATTTATGAAAGGAATGTTTATGAATTAGCCTGGGCCCGCCCATACTTCCTGTGACGCTACATTCGATTTCGCGAGCAAAGTTAGTCTGGCAAAGCTGCCGTTTTAGAGCATTTCCGTTCCCAAAAAAGTGGGAACCAATGAGAAACGAGCTCCCCCACCCCCGGCACGACTAAGGGGGGTGTAACGCGTTGACGCAGCAGTTCTGCGATGCTCAATTGCTTGCTAAACTACCAAAAAATTATCACTGAATGACTGTAAATACCAGCTACTCTCATATTAATCTGGCAAAACTATCAGAAATCGCTTGATGACATTTTCCTACTGCTTTAATGAAGCTAGCTACAATTGGTTACGGAGGCTTCAGGTTCCATCGCTACGCATACTGTACGTCATCGGAATGAGTGGTCTGATTTGTTATAGATTCGTCCAGTAGTATACAGAGGCATCTGATGGACGCAGGTTAAGCCCGCCTCCCAGAAGGCGGGTAGTAAGGTAGCTTGGCCAGACTAAGCTCCTATGAGCTTTAAAGTCACAGAAGCCAGGCGATTTATGAATTGCACCTTGCCACTGTATCAGTCTTATGATAAGCAATGACTCCAAATGGTGTTCTTATTATATAGTGCACCAATGAATTCTTTTTTTGCAATAAGTGTAACTGGTCCAACTTGCCCCACTCCGAGCACTTACTGACCTACGACAGTTACATATGCTTGAGAAATTAGTTAGAGTAGATCTGTTTATGGCTGACAGAGTGGAATGGATTACTGGATTATAGTCAGATATACCAGGTTGCAGTAGAGCAGAGGAGGGCTCCAAGCCTTAATGGTATTTCCGTCATGACAACTGGCGTTGTAATGTACATGAAAATGTTAATGTGTTTGTTCTTGGCAGAATAGATCTGCTATGCTGCTGTTGAGCAAGTACTATGACTGACTTAGAATTAGACTGAATTAGAGATGTACAATAATCATCAGCGATTTCTGCGTATATCCGGGTTCATTATCAGTGTGGATTTGCGCAGCTCATCAGTAAAACAACGGATATAGGGGAAGTTGGAGGGTTTCTAGCGAGCACTAGCCGAGTATTTGAATGTTGAACAGTAAACTCATTGGCTGCTGATATAAAAAAATAAATAAACCAATTAAATGCACCATGTGAATAATGATGTCATTATGTCAGTTGGATTTAATTAGAATCAGACTGCCACATCTTTGGTATGAAAATGTGTATGAGAAATACTATGGAATCAGCAAATGAGAATGTTGGCGGTGGTTCCACTTGGCTGTAACATTCTGTCCTTTCATTCAAAGAGGCTCCTTATCTAAGTTCAAAGCATTTGAATTCTCATTTAATTAGTTTTCTCCTTTGTGATATCTCATGACTCTGTATAGCATCTTTAGAAGTACAAACTAAAGCAACAGTTTCTCTCTCTCATTCCTGAGAGAGTGTGCCTGAGTGTGACCACCTCTACGATCATGCCTCACGGTGTTCTTTAGTCCAGCAGAGAACAGAGAAACCCTGATTTATGGCAGCGTGCCCAGACTTTAAATCCACAGGGAGCTCCCAGAGTTTTACAGCAAATTTTTCTTCTCTCTCTTTCACCCCTTGTTTCTCATATTTTCTGTAGCTTGATATACTACTTTTGCTATTGTTCAGGCGTAGATCTGATCAAAGTAGATTTCTTACAGCCAATAATTACTGTTGTTTTGCAAAGGCATCCATCATTGTTACTCTTGCTCATTTTAAGGATTAGGGATTTCAACAAATCCCCGATCCTATCTGTTAAACCTCGGTGTATACTTTTTCCTTATATTTGTGCTGTGAACAAAACAAGTTGAAGTGAGCTTTTTCCCTTTCTTTTTCATTTTGCGTCCACTTGTAGCATACATTTTCTACCAAAATGTTATTTCTCATTTATATTTTAAATCTAGATTAGAATGTAAATTCTTTTGAGAGGCACTAAGGCGCAGTGGGAGAAAGGCATTTGATTCTGGAATGCTCATCTCACAGTCTGGTTGACTTAACACAGGGGGAAATATTGTTTTAACGTTTGGCCTGCTTCCCTGATGAATGGTTTGCCATTGCTAAAAACTATCAACTCCTACTATATAATGGCCTTTTTTATTTGGGCCAGTTTTAACAGCACATCATGACTTGTGTCAAGACCACTCTTTGGGAACTGGCCACATATAAAATGTTTGTTAGATTCTTGTTTTCCTATTTGCTGAGCAACCAGTCCCAGTGGTATATCATTTGTGAGAAGTGGCCTGGAATATGAGCTTCATATTCTAGAGTGTTTTTGTAGGATGGAGAATATTGCACAAAGCCTCTGTTAAAACAGTTACAGCTGTTTGTTGCATTTATTGAACGCATAAAGAAAATTCTATATTTTTATTTTGGTATTAGAATTTCGAAAAGGCTTCATCGTTACAAAACCACATTTAGTAATGAGAAGTCATATAAACTTTAACATGAATACATCCCTATATAAAATCTGTTCGACAGATGGTCTGGTTTTGTTATCCTGTTTTCTGGCACCGATTTAATCTCTCGCACATGACTAAACTTTATGAAGCATTGTGATATTTTTGAACCATAAAATTAGGGGAAAGTATGGCTGAACTGTCTCTTCTTTTTTTTATTTTCAATAGAGCGAATGGAAACTGCCAACAAGCAGCTTGCTGCAAAAGAGTGTGAAGGCACAGAGGACAATCGCAAAACCATCTCACAGCTTCTGGCTCAGAGTGAGTGGACTTCTAAATCTAGAAAAATCTAGCTAGAACTTCCACATAGAAGCCAATGTGATCACTTAAATTAACCACAGAGTTGTTATGCTAAATGTACATTTTACTCATGTTTCAGTTAAAGAGATTCAAAGAGAGAAAGAAAAGCTGGATATCGAAATGAATTCACTTCGCTCCACCAACGAGGACCAGCGCAGACACATAGAGATCCGTGACCAGGCCTTGAATAATGCCCAAGCCAAAGTGGTCAAACTGGAGGAGGAGGTAAATCTCAATAATAACCAATGGTACAATTTTAAGAATTAGTTTTGAATGCTTTTATTTACTTCATAGTGTATATGCACACTTTTTAATAACTACTTTAAAAAAAACGGGGACAGAACAAAACAGACATTCAGGTTCTCACTAGTCTGGTGTTCATTTAATTACCTGCTTGTCAAAAAGATTCTTGACCATTTTCTGTGATTTCTGTGACCATATGTATGTCAATGTATGTTCCCTTCTCTCTTGTGGTCACTATATGTTACTCTCTCAGAGCTAAGGAAAACGAAGGACTTTTGTTTTTTTCATTTTGGTAACAGAGTTGCTGAACCATACTGCCATCAAGAGTTTGCCTGTTTGACAGCCTTTCACTGGGCAGATATTAGACAGGGCTTGATCTACTCCAGATACTTCACAAATTGCTTTAAGAATCCTCTGATCATTGAACAATTTAGCAGAACAGATTGAATTTTGGGAAATCAATGAACATCTGCAAATATTTTCTGCTTATGAGCGTCTTGCTGTTGATAAACAAAGTTGAGGGTGAACTTTATCGAAACCTCAAACACATCCCTGTGGTACTCACCACAATGTTTAAGCTCAACCTTCTTAAGTTCTTTAAAGTTCTTCCCGTCAGCTCCTCATTGTTGTGCAGTTAAGATCTTCAAGCTCAAGTGAACTGTTGGCTGCAACTTTCTCTGAAACCACATAACCTTTACTGAGGCCAAAAAAAGCTTCAATAGGGAGAGAAGGCGAGAAAAAAGCCTTCTAACCGAAGTAGCGTTGACGTTTCTGAACTCCACTCTTGAGTGTTTGTAACAGTTGGAGTCTGTGGTTGAGCTCTTTTGGCGTTCTCCCAGATGGCCTTTTGGCCATCGCTGAACGGGGCACGCACCCTTGCGTCCCAAAATGCACCAGGCCGTTCCACTTTTGTTCTGCCCTGTCACAAATGCCCGCTTGTTCCCCTAACAAAGCCCCTTGAGTTGTCTGCCATGAAAGGACTTGAAGATGGCTGAATTCTTGCCCTCTCCACCCACCGCTTCCAAACGGGAGCCAAATACCTCTGTGCTCTCTCTCTCTCTCTCTCTCTCTCTCTCATGTTGTCCCCCCTGAGCTAAATTGGGGCATTCATTTTGGCTGCAATTATGACCACTGGTGGATTGGAGAGAAGAGAAAGAGAGGTTGAAGTATACAAGGAGGCATTGTAAGGTGGATGGGGTCTTCTGGTTGCAGCGTGAGCAGCAGGGTCTGACCTGCATTCTCTGTGTTTTTATAGCTGAAGAAGAAGCAGGTATATGTAGAGAAGGTGGAGCGGATGCAGCAGGCTCTAGCACAGCTTCAGGCAGCTTGCGAGAAGAGAGAACAGCTTGAGCATCGGCTACGCACTCGACTGGAGAGAGAGCTTGAATCGCTGCGAATGCAACAGGTAAGAGATGCACATGCAATTCTCACTTTTAATCAAACTTTTACCACATTCGGACCCAAACCGGTTTGTTATCCTTGGACCCCAGTTTGAAAATCCTTAAAACTCCAAGAAGTGCAACCAGTTACTCTTTCTACATACACAACAGACATACATGGATGAGTCTCAGCTGCAGGCAGCAGGAGCTCATGCTATCGTTGTGGAGATGATCTGCTTCCTTGTGTACCCTCTTCCTGTGTGTCCAGTTTTTACTGACCCCTAATCTGGAGGAAAGGTTGCAGCTCACCCTCCTATGGTAATGTGTGTTGAGCAAAGAGGAGGAGGAGTAGCAGTTTATTCTTCATTAGGGGCCCAGATACTGGACATCTTTCCTCTGTGGTGTTCCTTCAACCAGGACACCTGAAACAACCAGATGAGATTAAAATACTTTAGATCAGCAGTACTCAAATCTTAGAGCCTGTTTACAGCTCATCACTTCAGGCATTTCTCCGATTACATAGCTATCCGATCAGGAAAAGACTGTGTGTAAATGCCCTCTGATTTAAATCCGATACCAATTCAGTAGGTTGTCTGGGATGTATTCTAGATGATACTGGACAATTGTAAACGCATCTTACATTCCACACTGAGAATACACAACTTACAATTACAATAGATTTGAATGTTAGCATGTCGCTAAACTAACACAGCACAGTATTCTGATAAGCATAAAATAAACAGCTCTTAACAAAACAAGACTTTTCCACACAAGAAACAAATCCTGCCTCATAAACTCAACACATGACTAATGCAATATTTAGAAGCAGCTCTGTAGGCAGGGTTTGCATTGATTTGGGGGAAAAAACCTGATTGCAGTTTTTATGTTAGCCTTTTGCTAAGCTACTTGTTTGTGGTAACTGGTAGTCTACTTTTTATTTTTTTATTTACACACTGCCTCCGAAACATTCGTCCATCATAACAAAATTCAGACCAGGTTTGATTCTCTGGGCTTTTACATCTGTAGAAAGCATTTTGATAAGACGGATGACAAATGCAAAAAAAACGGATACAAAAATTTCTGACTCCTGTTCAAAGACCTTAAGCCAGTTGGCTTAACTAGTTTAAATAGGGAAAGATATTATTAGTGACATTTTGGTCAGAGTTGATGTACTTAACTGAGATTTATTAATGGTTCTTTCTGTCTTTCTCCTTCTCACAGAGGCAGGGTGGTTCTCAGAACCCAGTTAGTCCTGAGTTCAGCACAGCGGCTCTTATGGAGCACCTAAGAGAAAAAGAGGAGAGGATTTTGGCCCTGGAGGCCGACATGACCAAATGGGAGCAGAAATACCTGGAGGAGAGTGTCATGAGACAGTTTGCACTGGACGCCGCTGCTTCTGTGGCTACACAGAGGTACACAAGTTCCCTTCCATACACTAAGCCTACTGTGTAGGAATATAGAAAGTTATTTATCGTCCTGAAAATTAACAATAAAAATATATTTTTACCTGAAATGGACATTATTTGAACTAAAATGCACAAATGGATGTATGGGACCCCCTCGAAAATGAGATATCTCAAGGGGTTAATCCAAATAAATAAATTTAAACATAAAGTATGCATAACAATAAATTTAAACTATAGTGCAAATGGGATTTCTTAATTAATTAATTAAATAATTACTATACTGAAACTATATAAAATAAAACTTAAAAGTTGAAATTAATATTAGATAAAAACAGAAGTAAACTATAAGAAGCAAACTATACAATAAATAACTAGTGAAAATGTACTGAAAATCTATTGGTTTTTCCAATATCCAGAGACACGTCCTCTGCCATCATCAGCCATTCTCCCAGCAGCAGCTACGACACTTCGGTAGAGGCACGTATCCAGAAAGAAGAAGAGGAGATCCTTATGGCTAACCGCCGCTGTCTGGACATGGAGAGCAGGATTAAGAACCTGCATGCTCAGATCATTGAGAAGGATGCCATGATAAAGGTACTGCATCAGCGCTCAAGGAAAGAACCTGCCAGCAAATTAGACGCCCCTGCCATGAGGCCCTCCAAGTCCCTCATGTCCATAGCTACAGGCACCGGCAGCTCCAGCGGCTCCGGGCTGCTGTCACACTCTCTTGGACTTAGTGGAAGCAGCCCCATCACGGAGGAGCGCAGGGAAGACCGGAGCTGGAAGGGAAGTCTGGGTAGGTGCATGGTGCATGAGATCTGAAATGTGTTACTGGTGAGACTGTTTAACCCTCAAAGAGGCCCCAGATGTAAATTAGCCAAAGAAGTAATAAAATCAATAGGGCTGTTCTGATAAAATAACAATATTAAAATATTTTAATGTCGTTAACACGCTGACCCCACCCTCAGACCTGTATTTTTACTGAACGTTGAATCAAAAACAAAAAAAAACATCTTGTGCTCTAAATTTTGTCAAAATAAAATGTTCTGTAACATTTGAATAAAAAAACTAACGATGGTGTCTGAAAGTCATGGTACTTTTGATGTAATTTCTTGTGAGAAATTGTATTAAATTATTCACAAAAAAAAAACAATTTAGCCATAATATAGTATGATATATTTATAATGTGTTAATGTGTGTTTTTTTTTATCCACTCACATGTGAATTGTTCATGCTTCAGGTGTTCTGCTCGGCCCAGAGTTCAGAGGTGACTCTCTGAGGACAGAGTCCATCTCCTCCTCTCCATCACCAGTCCTGCCCTCCACCCCAATGCCAGCCGCCACACATTCAAAGACCGGCAGCAGAGACAGCTGCACCCAGACGGAAAAGGGTCAGGAGGCCAGCAAGCCCAGCACACCTGCCCTGCAGAGCGTATCCGGACCGAGCCGGATCAGCAGCCCGAGCCCAGTCTACATACCCGACCGCATCGCCGGTACGACACGCACACACAAAATCACATACTAAAGATAACTAACTAGTGTTTTCTTCAGGTTTTGTTTTTGTACTAATGGCTAGTTGAGTGCTAATTGATAGGAATAGCACAATAGAAAAGTGATCAAATTGGTGAAGAAAATGTTATAAAACTGTCAATCACACGAATTAAAATATATATCATAATTTATTCAGTAAACATGCAATTCATAATTCATACCTCTAGCAGAGGTGTAAAGAGTACCTGAAAACCATACTTGAGTAAAAGTATGGATACCTTACTTAAGTCACCAATTGCAATAAGACTTAAGTTCTTTTAAAATCGGATACTTTAACACTTTTACTTAAGTATTTTACTCGTACTAAATATAGGCTCAAAGATCATCAAGAAATGTGAAAAACAAGAAACTGTTTATTTAGGAGATTTTTTTTACTAATACAGAAATTAAATCGAACAGCTCAATATTTCAGAACAAAATATACCAAACAAGTCAGTCAAAAAAGGCACAAGTGAAACAATCAGGTTTTTTTTTTCAGTCTACAACAGACAAAAAAAAAAAAAATTTCAGAGCTGACTTTGATTTACCTCTCAGAGGAGGGCAATATTTTTTATTTAACTTTAACAAAAGCAGCCATGTGAATTTGACAAACTTCTAATTCACATTTACGTGGAGTAGCCTCATTTAGCTCATATACCGTAGGTAAATAGCATCCAGTACAGAGGCGGAACCAGACATTATAAACATTCAGGGCTTAGCTACATGTTTTTCTAAATAAAGAGGGCCCAAAATCTACATTATTAGGAGGTTCGGGGCATACTGCCCCAAGGACATTTAGATTTTCCTGACTTAAATGTGTGCATCTTAAGATGTTTTAAGCTCTTAAAATGGATAATAATACAGGTCTAAAACCAAGTCAGCAGGCAGTACTAGCATACACTATTTTCCAAAAGAACAGATTTTTAAACATGAAAATTTGATTAAATGTTGCAATGAATGATCCATGCTCTGGAAATAGAAAAGGTGTAGTTAATTCACACTGAGAGAAGTAAATCTTTTCCGATATGTTTAAAATGATTTGTACAAATTTTGGGCATTTTTACCTTTATAAAGTGATTTTCAGTCTTTCAAACGGGTGATTCATTCAGAAACTAAACAGCATCGTGTTGCTCAGAGACGCTGTTTGGATTAATATTAGTTGAAAGCAAAAGAGCAAAGAAAAGTCTCTTAATTAACTTTTTGTTTATTGAGCTGTTGTTAGAAGAAATCTAAGAATGCACTGTAAATGCAATAGTCTAGGCTTCATGCAATGTATGCATGCGCTCTGTAAGAGTGTTTTGAATGTTTTTTTGCTAAATTCTCGATCACACATCCATACCACTGAGGCATCTCAGATGAGAGGATCTGAGTGATTGACAGGAGGCGTGGCCATGTAGGACAGCGGTGTGTGTGACGTAATCTCGCTGTCGGAGAGGAGAGTGCAGCTGATTTTTTTTACAAAACTATTAATAAACCCAAAAGATTCTGGGCTTTTTAAAAAACATTCGAGGCTGAAGCCACCCACCGCTCTGCCACTGATCCAGTACCTTCAGCATCCTGCAGATGGCAATATCGCCTCTTCCACCCAAGAAATTAGCCATGATAGATGCCGACTTGTCACAATGTAGGGGGTAATGGTAAGCGTCCATTCAAATGTAGTGGAGTAAAGAAGAAAAGTTGCTTGTATTTTTGATACTCAGTACAAGTACAAAGTAGCCAAAAAATACTTGAGTAAATGGATTTTGTTACTGTACTTAGGTACTTTACACCACTGCTGTCTAGATATGAAAAAAAAAACCTTCAAAAGAAAATTCTGTAGTTTTGCATAATCTATTTAATTATTTCATAAATGGACTGAAGCGGTTTTAAAATATAATAAATATTTTAAAATTACTTTCGGTGTCGGCAAGCAAGGGAAAGCAGGAAAATTGTGATACGGATATGAAATATCTAAATGTGTTGGAGGTATGACTGGTTTGTTGGAAAAGTGTGTATATATTATACTATATATAGTGTATATATATATATATATATATATATATAAATTATTATTATTTATTATTTCTATTATTTTTATACCTGTTTTCATTTCTACCTTTTTTTAAATTTATTTATTATAAAAATGACCCTGTAAAACTGTGTTCTCTCTCTATTCTATCCACTTGTTTTCTTTCTTTTTTATTATACAAAATAAAAAACCCTTACAATGTTTATGAAGGTAGACTAACCGGTACAAAGTGGACATTACTTAGAACATGGCTTGTTTTAAATCAGATATTTCAAAAGATTTTTCCTTTTTACCCTATCATGACCCTAAACATCTTTGTTTGTTTGTCTGTACAGATGTGCCAGTGTTTCACAGCAGTACATTAGAGAGGAGAGCACCAGTGCAGTCGCTCCCGCAGCAGAGCCTGCCGCCGCCTCCACTCCCAGCACAGGACTTGGACAGCGAGATGGTGGAAATACTCATCTGATCACACACACATAGATAAAAAAAAAAAAATCGACTCTAAGCAGGTGAAGGAATCCGTGCACTTCTCTTCTCTCCGTTACTCTCAGATCAACATTATCATGATGCTTAGGAAGGCATTCAAATCTGCGAACAACAATATACTATGCCATTTACTATCAACACTTTTTTTTTGTACAGTATTGTCTGGTGGTCCCCTCCAGACCCTCGGACCAAATATATCGGCATCATTTTTTTTACATTTATTGCACTACTTTGTGTTTGTTTTTTTACATATTTTTTGGGTATGCAATTGTTTTGTTGTGTACTAATTGTATTATGTACTAATAATACAAATGTGGCACTTGGTAAGGTGACTAGCCGAACAGTTGTTACGTGTAAATATGAATCGGAATACTGTAAAACTGAATGTCGTAGGGCCTTTTGTATTCTAGGATACATTGTCTGTACAGCATGTACTGTACGGTTCACTGTTTAAGAGCAATGGACCAACGAGCGTTTACCTATGTCCGCAAGCTCATGTGTCCGTATGTGAAAGTGTGAGTGACCCAACTGGTTTTGGGTTTGTCTGTGTGAGAGTCTGTAGTTTTCCAATCAGAACCGTGGTCCATCGTTCCTGTAGAGCTACAGCAGCCACAAACGTGCCTTGAATGAGAGGTGTCCATGTGGTAGCCATGGATCCCGGATTTCCCGGTATGTCCTTTCACCGTTTGGAAAACCTCCAAACGTTTCAATGTAATGGTTACTCCTAATTCCTCATTTTATTTTGTAGATAACAAATTAGCTTTTTTCCAGTCTCGTGGTTCAAGACAGACATTTAGCTCTTGACCAAAAGAATTTTGAAGAAAAAAAAAATGTAAACACTCAAATAAAGCAGGGCCAAGCAACGATCCTCATATTATTTAGAGGGTCTAACATAATTCAAGATTACATGGATGTGTAAATGAGATTCTTCCATGAAATCAGTAAATATCTATGAAACCATCTGAATTCAGTGCTTTTATAATTTTGTCAAGTGCTTTAAAGGTTTCAGAATTTATTTAGATCGACCTCTGGATCTAAATTGCAACTGATTTTCTGCTTGACGCGAAGTCCCTGACGCTCAAGCACGTCAATGTGACGTCTGTTCGATGTGTCCATTTTCATCTGGAACTTGTCACATTTCAAGTGTTTGCAGATCTGAACCACTTGGTTCCCTGGCAGAGGTTTCAACAACATTGAGCCGATTGATTTGTTGAATTCGCTCGTGTTTCTCAGGTGCTTATACACAAATATGATAAATAGTTTCTTATCTGGGGGTTTTGTCATTTCTGAATTAATAAACATTCAAACGCAAGTTTTTAAAGCAGGTCATTATGTCACAGAACTCAGTATTTTGTATTCATATTTACATTACTATTTAAAAGTTTGGGCTTGGATCACTAATGTGATCCCTACATTTTTCTGCTAGATAAACGTAAAAATAAAAATCTTACTGACTTTTTTTTTAATCGTTAAGCTATGCACTGAACACATTTCGCCCTCTGTAGGACATAGGAATTATTGCAGTATAAAACCCATTGCCCAAGGGGTCAGCTGTCCTAGGAAATGTCTTGTTTTGAGCCAATCATCTGAGCCCTAAATCCCATGTGACTAATGTGGAGCCATTGGATGATTTAAAAAAGAAAGAAAAAAAACAGCAGTTTTTGGTTAAGAGACTACCACATGCAATTCTAACAGAATCATACCAGACTTAAAAAAAGTTTGATTCGATAGCTTATTGCCTTTTTGTGTTTCTTTTGGAGACATGGACCAAATTAATTTGCAAAGTAATCAAGTATTTGAGCACAGCCGGTCTCAGTTCAGCACATTGTGTGCGCGTCGGTACTTGACATTTTGTACACAATCAGCCTTTTCTCATTTGCTTGAGAGATAGAAACTAGTATTTTTGTTCCCTTCCTGTCTTTCTTTTTTTAGATAAAATCTGAAAGAAACATTTCCAACATTGTTAGATCACCCATTGTGTCGATGCTCTCTACAGCTGTGTACTTACAGGACAGTTTCAGCAAGTTTGAAGAGCACTAATCTAATTTGGGCACAAACTAAGACAATGGACCAAAGAGTGGACTGAGACAAAGGTGGAACAAAATACTGATAAACGCACTCGTTACATTTCAAATACAGTTCCCTGAATACTGTGTCCTTATAATACTTCAAACTGGTCTACATACAGAAAAAAAAAGTTCAACCATACTGGTCAGTGATTGTTAGGCTAATCTGGTCAAGATTTATCAGTTTGTTCCACCTGAAGCCTCAGTCTTGTTATCTAAACTAATCTTGATGGTCTTGCTACATTTGATACTTTAAAGTTTCTAAAGAAGAATGTGTCGGTCTCAGGACCAATTATGAGAATGTGTTTTTTGTATTGTACCCTTGAGTCCCAATCAATGGGCATTTTACTTTTTTTTTTTCTTTTCCTCACGAGGAATGTTAATTGCGTTCATTTCATAGTATTTGTTACATTACAAAATGTCACTCTAGTTGCTGCTTGACAATGTTATTACTGTACAACGATGATTAATTTGAATTAAATTGTATTCCTGTTCATTCCTATCTTATCTCGTGCAGATTTTGTATAAGGCTTTGCATTTTTCATTTGGTTTATAGTCTGAAGTGTTGCGTTAACTTTTTTTCTTGATTAATTTAATTTTTTAATAAACTGATCCATTTGCAGTGTTTTGTTCTTTGTAAAGCGTCATGTAAATAAACGTTTTGCCGATTTCATGTTGACACCGAGAGAACGAGACATCTGACACTAATTACAATTTTTATTATTTTAAAAATTCATCATACATCAGGCTGGGAAAATTAGTTAAAATGGATGGAGGCTATTCAAAGGCCTAACCGGAAGAAAAAAAAATGAATGCATTTATTTTTATACTTTCATAAATAAAGCATGCAGAAAATCTCAGCATTTTACTTAATTTGCAGAATAAATCAAATACAAAAAAACGAGCTACTACTCTGATCAAGAGACCACGTTACTGAATGACATCATCAGTCAAACTTGTAATGCAAAGTGTCCCATGCCACTACCGTGATCAGAAGGGTCAGAGATTTAACGCCTCAGGTTGATGACAGGCTTCTATGGGAGTGGTTTCTAATGCCATAATTTTGATGAACAAATTTAGTAAATCTCTAGAATTATGTGCAGTTATGTACTTCCCAGCTCTCGTAGTGCTGTCTGTGTAGACGAGTGTCATCTGCGAATCCACAGCCAGCCGTTGAACAGACAGGCAGACAGTAACAGAGAGAAGAGCAGCAGCTCTGTCTGTCTGTGCTCTGCGTTCTGTCTCTCCAGTCCTGCTATCCTCCTGCTCATCTTCAACACCTGCACCAATCAGATCAAAGGAACACAATCAGTGTCAGCCACACTATATGTACTGTCTACTGCAGTAAAGATGGTGTTTTTAATATATTTTTGAGAGAAGTCTCATGCTCACCAAGACTGCTTTTGTTGATCAAAAATACAGTAAAAACAATACTGAATAAAATATTATTACAACTAAATGAATAGATTTAAAAATCAATTATTTCTGTGACTGCGAAGCTAAATTTCAGCAGCACTATTCTGGTTTTCAGTGTCACATGATCCTTCAGAAATCATTCTAATATGCTGATTTGTAGCAAGAGCCAGAAATGCATTGTATGGGACAAAATTATAGATTTTTCTTTTATGCCCCCAAAATTATTAGTAAATTAAGTAAAGATGAAAATATTTTGTACATTTCTTACCGTAAATATATCAACACTTAATTTTTGTTCTCTAATATGCTTAGATAAAGATTTCTTAAAAGGACAACTTAAAAGGCAGTTTTAATATATTTTTTTTTTTTGAACCCATATTTTTCATGAGCTGTATGCCAAAATCATCAATATTAAAACAATAAAAGGCTTGAAACTACTTTGGTTGTGTGTAATGAATCTTTTTTTTTAAATGATCTGTATATATACATACACATTTTTAGAATTTTTTTAGTTTTAGTTCATATTTAGTTTTTTTTATATATATATGTTTTTTACTTTAACAATACTGTACCTACTGTAACTACTGTATACACACAATTAGATTAACATTGTGTGTCAACTACAGATTTGAGACTACTGTATTATACACATTGTTTTCATATAAACTACATGTAAAAACATTGTATATATTGTGTTGTGTGTATATATACTCTTCTGAATGCATGACACAATCTAAAAAACCTGCATTGTTTGTTAATGAAATCTGAACTGGTGGTCTGAGTGAAGCTCCAGCTCTCACCTGTCTGCGGAGCACCATGAACTCGACCGCAGTACCTGTGTCTTCTTCTGGACTGAGCCAGAACTCCTGCGAGGCACTGTGGGATAGAAAACAGATGTTACAAAAACATCAACATCTTTTTCACTGAAACGTACATAACGCCCTCCTGTACATCACTGACTGCTTTACTTCATTCAACGAGCTTCCAACACAATCCGATAAAAACCCTACAATAACAACTAAACAGGAAGTGTTTGCTTGCTCTTAGATCACCACACAGCAGCATTCCGTTATTGTATACATGGACATTGCATGAGCCACTGTCACCTTGTCTGGCTTTGATCAGGTTGAACCTCCACAGCCTGAGAGGGACGGTTTTCTGGGTAACCAAACCTTAAAACACAAGAGACACCAGAAACCACAGCAGACCACAATGAACATGATTTCACGAACTAAATCAGAAGAAAGGGGGAACTAAAAGCTCAGAACTCAAACGTTTAAGGTGCTTGTTAGTTGCTCAGGTAAAGCAAAAGCAGTGAATTCAATCAAAGCCCAAAGTTCTGATGTGAAGGCCTCTAAAAGCCTGACAGAAAGCCTAGTCTGAGGCAGTTCCAAACTAAACCAAACAGCAGGGATTCAAAGGTCAGAGCAATATTCCAGGTTAGTTAGAGCCCACAACCGCAGGAAGGGGACAGGCAGGGCGTGAAGGATGAGGATCTGTGTCACCTGGAGGAGTATTTTTTGGTGACGGTCTGGAGGAGTTTCTGAGACGCCTGCTGGCCCAGCTCCTTGGCGGCCTGCAGCATGCTCTGCGGGGACAGCAGGTTGGGTGGGATGGAGGGGACTTCCAGGGGCTTTGGTGGGGAAAGGTCTGTATGCACGACACGTGGACGTCCAATACTGCGGCTAGTGCGGACAGGGTGGGAGAGCACGGACATAGAGGAGCACCGCTGTTATTTAAAGACTCGCACGAGCTGTATCACACACCTGACATGCTTTATTTGAACGGGTTTGTTTAAATAAACGTCTCATCGGTTAAACAAGTCTGGTAAATAAGCTTCTCATTTAGCACTGAGGGTCAGGTGAACTGACCAAATCTCTCCTGCCCTCTAGAGGCTGTTTAGTGGTAGTGAGACATGTACATAAAATGGATCCACACTGACTGTAACTCTCTGGGAAAGGGAAATGCCTCGTTTACATCTAAATTTAAAACAACATTTGCTAGTTCTTTTACAATCGTGACACTTTTCTAAGATCGTTAACTAAACAGACTAGTGCTCGCACATGGAAAATGTAAAAATTTAGTTTAAAATTGTGATTTATAACACTGAAGCTGTTGATCTGATACAGAGCCTAAAAGATGCTTATAAAATTACTGCATTATGTATACTGCATTCATATAATACAAAATATGTTTTTATTGATATATATATATATATATATGTACAGGCCAAAAGTTTGGACACACCTTCTCATTCAATGTGTTTTCTTTATTTTCATGACCATTTACATT
>JAUMHI010000067.1:9776700-9798858 GCA_032359435.1 Enteromius unitaeniatus
ACTTGTGACCATAACTTTCTTCCCCCATTTAAATCTTCAAATGCCATTTTCTCAAAATGAGCTTTTTGTCATTTTCCGGTAGCAATATCTCAGCCAATGTTGCACCTATGTACACCAAACTTTCCAGTTATACTCTCACTAGTGTTCTGAAGATATTTACTGAGGGATTTGTTAATAAATAATTCCTGGCCTGATTTATGTGACATTTAAAAGAAAAAATATGGCTATTTTTAAGGCTATGGATGGTATATTTTGATTTTCTAGGTAATGAAAGCAGATATTCTAAATTCATTTTTGTAAAAACAAAAAGAAAAAATAATTTTGCACCTGGCTTTATCTTATATTCAGATATATGTACCGGAAATATATGCAAATTGTTGCATATTTAATGAGCTATTGCCTCTCTTGCATATTTAAACATAAAATAATGTTGAATTTTGAGAAATAATGAGAATTTTTTTCTCCTATTCATGTGAGTAATCAACTGGTAAATTTTCATGGTCCTATTTGTAAGCTAAAAATTTTACCCTATTCACCTGTAGTGTTTCGCCTTAAAAAAAAAGGAAAAACATTCTTTAGAACATTTACTTTTGTGTTTCACAGAGAGAACACAATAGTGATAATTATGGCGAATAAATTATGAATTAATGTAAATTTTGAGCCATGACGTAGTTTATCATATTAGTCAGGGCAGATGCCTTATTGAACTTAATGTCAATGAAAACCAGGCTGTGAGTGACAGACTACAGTCTCCACAATAGTACATACTGTGTAAATTAGATCACATCATTTTCACAACTCACCACTTTTTAAAGCTATTTCAAGTGTTTGTCTGCTGAAAGTTTCTTTGGGAAGATGATTTCTCAGCTAAACAATTGGCATGTTGATGAACTACAGGCCAAAACCATTGAATACACTGTACTTTTATCACTCTCAGCCTCATTTTCACTCTTGTCGACCCTAACAAAGGTCAATCACATTATTAGGTAGCTATTGAAAAATGAAATGTTTATGATCTTCCACTATATGGCTGACCTTAGTTTAGGGTCAGAGCATACAGCGATGTTCATTCCAGTGACCCAGTCATTCTCACGTCTACACAAGCATCACACCTCTGCTCTCATCTGAGATGGTGTGTGGGGATGACACCTCGTGAGCACACTTCTTTCACACTCTCTGATGCTCTGCTCTCTCCACTGACACACACCACATGTACCAGAACCTGCATCACTGTTCCCACATCCGCACCTATACACAAACAAACACTGACCCTGCTTTAACCCAGAGCACTTTAGAAGCATGGCACACTATTTCTGACTGAATGTATTGTATAGAATATTCATAAGGAATTATAAGTATAATATATATATATATATATATATATATATATATATATAACCAATTCTCACTATTAATGACTATGACTTTTGCCTCAATAGACTTCTAATCGCTGCTTATTAATTGTAAGGTAGTTGTTAAGTGTAAATATGGTCATGCAGAATGTGCTTTAGAAATACTAATAAATAGTCTATATGCTAAATTATCCATGCTAATAGTTAAAAGTGACAACTGGTCCCTAAACCAAAGTGTAACCATACAATTATTCTTTTAAACAATTTCAGAGAAAAAAAAAGTGTTATGATAACCTATAAGTATCATTTTTATCACAATTTCTCAAAATTGAAAAACAGCAGACATAGATACAGGTTCTTTATTAATATCCATGGTTCTCTGAAGAACCTTAGGTTCTAGTATTCTTTACCGAAAGGTTATTTGGGAGAAAAAACTTTTATTTCATTAATAAATTGCTCATCAGAAGAACCGCTAAAAAGGATAATTGCTTTAAAGAAATTGTAATTTGAAATTGAAATTGTAATAAATTGTAAATACATATGTAAATATTAAGCACAAATGTAGAACATACATTAATCAAAATACAATATAAAAAAAAAATTAATATATTTTGGTAAACATCACAACATATGTTTAGGATATATTCTAAATTTAATTTGGACACACAAAAAAATACATATTCTGCCATTATAGTAAGGTAAACCTATTGATCTTTGTAGCTTAAGTGTGATTTCATGATTGTATTAATATTTATGATTTCTATCAATGTGTAAACCGTTAACCAGCATTGCTTTAGGCAACGACCATCTAGTGACCCTGTTGACTCATGCGCTTCTCACACCTCTCATCTTATCTAAGGAGGTGTTGATGTGACACCAGCCTTCACACTACAGATCATGGTCATTCTGCTCACTTTCTGCTCCGACACACATGCCCAGGTCAAGACGCGGAGCCAGGGCAGCCATTCCCACATCAGCACCTACATGCTCTTGACCTGGACGCTGACCTCAGATGTACACATTCCAGCACCCTTTGTTTCAACAGTTTTTTTCTGTTATACACATAGCCATGGAAGTTTTTGTGGTCACTATTTGAGGTCAAAGAGATCAGAGATAAAGAACACAATCAACTGAGTTCTCATGATTAGGTTGTGTTCTTGAGCAATAGGGTGCTAAGACCTGGCAAATGCCTATAAGGGAAAAAATGCAGATTAATTAGTGTTTGGCAATAGAGTGCAATTAATATTACAGGGGCTTTGTGGTTCTCAAATGGAGCAGGTCTGTTCTAAGGGGGAAAATAAAGATATTTGAAAGATACAACTCTACTTATTTTAGAAAGTATTGATGATAGTGATATAAGTGTATCAGAAAATCAGGTTGTACAGTAATAAAACAAGTTGTTAAGTACCAAGCAGGATATGCATGAGTCTATCTAGTCATCTGGGTACAGTATTGAATGCCAGTTTGAAAGATGTGATCCATAAAACAACCAGAGGTCAGGAAAGATGCTAGTGTCTATTGGCATTATACAGACAGGCACCAATGCTCCAACATCTACATATGTTTGGGGTATATACTGAAAAAGAAGAGTCTTGATGACTTTCATTTGCGCTATGATAATTGATTTGAAATTTCACACAAAGTTGTTTTAAAGACATGGTGTTCAGGCAGTGAAGTTTTAGACATTGTCAAACACGATTTCCCAAGAAAACATAGTAGAACAAGAAGAAAAAAGTACTGTTCATAAAGATTTTTAATGTTTTTTGAAACAGTAAGACCTTTACATTTCTTTTCAAATAGTAAAAAGCATTTGATTGTGTGTAAAGTTTCAGAGAATTTTCCAAATATAATTTACAGTAAGGAGACAACGTCAGTTATAAATGAAGGATCCCTAAAAAAGGTCAAAGGTCAGATGCAAAAAACTAATTTTAGAAAATGATTTGACTCCTAAATATATATATAAAATAGTATTTTTTTGAGCTGTATTAGTCCTATAGATTTAATATTATATCTATCTATCTATCTATCTATCTATCTATCTATCTATTTATCTATCTATCTATCTATTTATCTATCTATCTATCTATCTATCTATCTATCTATCTATCTATCTATCTTTTTGACTCATTTGTTTGATTTAAATTTGGTGTTTGAGGGTTTTTCTGAGTATTGTGCTCTGAAACTTCTGAACACTGAAACAGTGTGTGTCTAGTTCAGAGATGAAGCATGCCAGGGAACCTGGTACATGTCAGTTAGTGTCAGAACAGAAAGAACAGAGGAGAACGAGAAGAGAAGAGTGAGAGAAGTGTGTCTATGGAGGTGTGAGGACTGGTGTCATCCACACACACGTCCACAAATGAGTTCATCAGTGACGTGGTGAGAACCACAAAGTGTTGGGATGGGACATGTCCGGAAAATGGCTACTATGCTGTATTGCTGTATGGTATTGTTTAATGGTTGATATCCTATAAATAAATTTCTGCTACACTCTTTTACACAACTTCCTGTGCAATTTTGGAAAAAAGTTATCTTAAGTATTTTTTTTTTTATTTTTTTTTTTCAGTTTCCCCCCAATATTTATATCTAGTTTTCTCCTACTAATTAATTTTATGAAAATAGCATACTGTAACTCATTTCTCAGTGTGTTTTTTTCTAGGTCATATGAGTCAAAGTTCATAGGTGTTGATTTGGGAATAAACATTGAGACTATCCATTGTGTGTATCTTCACAGCTCTGAGCTCATTTGTGGAGGTGTGTGTGGATGGCACCTCAGTAGACACACTCCTCTCACCCTCACTGCTCTGCTGTCCCTCTGGACTGGCACCTCATCCTCCGGGTCCAAACAGGTTATCACCGTTCCCACCACAGCACCTACACATCTCACCCCTGACCTGAGAGACCTCACTGTGACCCAGTTTAGATGCCTGTGTAAATATATCAGTCCAATTTCATCAATCATTAATCATTTTAATAACATTTAGCAAATTTGAATAATATTGTATTGCATAGATATATTTTTAGAATAAATTTAGTATAGAAATATATAGTTTATTTTACTTTTAGTGCATGGTACCCACAACCTGAAAATAAACATAAATTAAGGCTACTAAGTTATAATGTGCAGAATTACTTTGGTGAACAAACATATCCTTGTCACATGAATCTATTGTTTTTGCTGGTTCATGGTTGACCCTTCCAGTAAGTGGCTGGATTATTGGTATAATCTCATTACAGTGAGGTGATTTAACTGAGGTTGAGTCAAAGGTTCGGCTGAAACCGACTCAAACTGTATCCATATTTCTGCAAAAGGAAACCCGGGTAAGTGCTGTTTCTGCATATTAATGTGTAAATGTTTGCTGTGTATTAAATACAAATGAATGAATTAAACTCTTGTATATAGCAAAGTCCCGTCATGTGACAATAGTTGGTCTATGATAGAATTATAATAATTTGTCTTACACTTTAATTTTAAAAATAGAATTTTATCAACAAGTTTTTTTTGACTGTTTTGCCTTTAAAGTGTGTTTGTGCTATAAGCCTTTTTTCGTTCAGTTAAATGCTAGTATTCCGGTAGTTCAGTCACTGAATTTGATTAGTCATCAGTACAGCCATTGAAAAACACGTCTTTTTAACGGCTTTCGTCGCCAAATGTGACAAATGGTTAAGTGATTTGTTGTTGTTTTTGTGTATTACGATCGAGTCCAATCCTTCCTTTAATTCAGCAGCACTGCTAGCATGTTGTATGGAGACGGTTGTTTCTGCTGTGGCTTATTTTGTAATATTTTCGTTTGTGGACAAAACTAACGTTAGACAATGTCTGACAATACTGGGATTAAAACGAAAGTTCCCAATATCTACTAACTGTTACTTGTTTACTACATTATTGTATAAAAGCAATATCACAACTAGCACTCTGTGATAGCTTTCTTAAATGGGACACCGGATGCAATTTTAGTTTCGCGGTAATAATGTAGGGCTGCACGATGAGTCACATGAGAGACATTCATGCGTATCTTGTCAGTAAAGCTGTTCTGTAATGAGCTGAGTGTTCACATGAAGCAGCATTTACTACATACACAGAGCTGTAGTTTACTGAAAAACGTCGTAATACTGCGGTCACACCATCAGCGCTTCGTAAAAGTGCGGTCAAGCCATCTCCGCTTAAATTTAATGGTGCGCCTATATTGATGATTACGGTAGCAGACACTTCCGACCTAACACGGCGCACTTCATGTTATTCAACTGGAATCAAAGTCAGGACCCATGCGAATAACAATCTCTCTATCTCCATCTCCCAAATATAAATGCTATTAATCTGACATGCGACCAATACTATTATTTATTTATCAATATAGACAATTAAAAATATTTATGTTTATCAAAAAATAAAATCAAATTGTTTTCTGCCAATTCCAACAGATTATTGTTCTTCATCTCCTGATGTACCACTGTGGTGATTTGCATGGTGTTTTACTCTATAATTTTTTAATAATTGCATACCAAAGTAGGCAAATGCTATTTAAATTCCTTTATAGACATTTTAAAAAATAATAAAAATATGAAATCAACGTCGAAATGATTCGATAACACCACAGTGGTTCATGGGGAGATGAAAAACTATAATCTGTTGGAATTGTCAGAAAACAATTTGTTTTAACATTTTTATGATTTCTTTTAATTTATGTCTATAAAGAAATGTAAATAGAATTTGCAGAGTTTGGAATGGAATCATTAAACAATGATACAGTAAAACAGCTTGAAAATCACCACAGTGGTTCATGAGGAGATGAAGAACTATAATCTGTTGTAAATGTCAGAAAACAATTTGATTAATTTTTTTATGATTTTTTTTTATTTATGTCTATAAAGCAATGTAAATAGCATTTATCATGCTTTTGGCATGCAGTTATTAGAAAATTATACAGTAAAACAGAAAGAAAATCACCACAGTGGTACATGAGGAGATGAAGAACTATAATCTGTTGGAATTGGCAGAAAACAATTTGATTTAATATTTTTATTAATTTTATAAATGTCTATGAAGCAATGTAAACAGCATTTGTCATGCTTTTGGTATGCAATTATTAAAAAAATTATACAGTAAAACAGCATGAAAATCACCACAGTGGTACATGAGGAGATGAAGAACTATAATATGAATTATAAACTATAATTCATATTTTTCTTAATTTTTTAAATGTCTATAAAGCAATGTAAATAGCATTTGCCGACTTTGGAAAAATTATAGAGTAAAACAGCATGAAAATCACCACAGTGGTACATGAGGAGATGAAGAATAATTTGTTGGAATTGGCAGAAAACAATTTGATTAAATTTTTTTTATTCGTGTCTATAAAGCAATGCAAATACCATTTGTCATGCTTTTGGTATGTAATTATTAAAAAATGATACAGTAAAACAGCTTGAAAATCACCACAGTGGTACATGGGGAGATGGAAAACAAGAATCTGTTGGAATTAGCAGAAAACAATTTGATTTCATATTTTTATGTTTTTTTTGTTTTTTTTTAAATGTCTGTATTGAGAATATAATAGTATTGGTCCAGACTTTGGGATTCAGTTATAAAGTAATTAAACAGTTAAACCGCATGTAAATCAGCACAGTGCTAGAATGCAGAAGATCTGTTAAGAGTTTGCAGAAAATAATTTGATTTCATATTTGTATGATTTTTTTGCGCATGTCAGATTAATAGTATTTTTATTTGGGAGGTGGAGATAGAGAGGTTGTTAATAGCATTGTTCCTGACTTTGATATGCAGTTCTTTACGCTGTCCTTTCCCACAGTGGCCTTGTTTTTAGGATGAACACAGAAAGGTCAGTTTTGGGGATAAGTAACGAGTAAATCATTAACCTCTCTTTTCTAGAGGTGCCTATGTGTACATGGACAGGGGCAGATCCTAATATCTACAGAGCAACAGAGATGGTAGGAGCACAAATAGAAGGACTGTGGGAACACACGAACTACTGGAAACATCTCTCCCATTAACCTATGTAGAGTAAGTACACTTGGCCCTCTTGTGAAAAAGAATTAGACACTGTTTTTTATAAAGTACTTTTTCTGAAAATAGTATGCTTAAATTTGAATAGAATGTAAATGATCTAATGTAGTTTGTTATTTTAATTTGTACTTTTTTGGACTTAAGTAGGACACCTTTATGTGTAATTTAATCATTTATTTTCTTTGAAATAAGATTAACGTGTGCTGCCGAATGTACTGATAAGATTTTGTAGGAAACTAAAATGTACTAAATTAGCTAATGGATTTTGTTAAATTTATTTAAATGTGAACTTTTTGACATAAGCAAGGCTAAAGCACTTCCTTATACGTAATTTTAGACATTTTTTAAATATGGTTAGTGAAATGTACCGATAAGGGATAATAGTAAACTAAAATGTCATTTCTGTTGTGTTTTATGTATTCAAATATATTTGTAAATACGCATTTGTTACAATGTTGCAATTCAGGGCCTGTTTTAATTCGTCAGGTACTTTATAAGCATTCTAGTAGCTGAAGGCTTAGCTCACCACAAAAGGAAAATGATGTCATTAATTACTCTACTCAACCGGTAAGACCTTCATTCATCTTTGGAACACAAATGAAGATATTTCTGATGAAATCAGAGATCCATCTGACCCGCCATATACAGCAACATAACTAAAATGTTGAAAATGCATTGGTAAAACAGCCCATGTGACATCAGCGGCTCGACTTCAGTACTGCAATGGTATGAGAATACTTTTTTTATGCAAAGAAAACATAATTAGCTTTTTTGGAGAGTATCAATACATAGGTATTTGACTTAATCAGCCTAGTGATACTTTCTAAAATGGCGCAAACTCTGGGGAGAAGAATGTTAAGTAAATGATATTATTTTTGTTTTCTTTGCTCAAAAAGTATTCTTGTAGCGTCGCAAAACTGAAGTTGAGCTACTGATGTCACATCCTGCTTTACAGATGTATTTGCTTTGTTTCTGGACCTGGATCATTTCGGTATTGCTTTCTATAGAGGGTCAAATAGTTCTCCAATCTCAAAAATATCTTAATTTGTGTTCCGAAGATAAACGAAGGGCTTACGGGTTTGGAACGACATGAGGGTGAGTAATTAATGACAGAATATTCATTCTGGGGTGAACTAACCCTTTAACACATCAAAAATAAGTGTACTTGTTTATTAAATGATAAATGCACTTGTGCACGAAAGTGTGATGATAAATGTCATGAAAGTATTCTCTCTTTAAATACACCTCAAATTTTAATTATTATTTTTTTTACAGTAATTAAGCGGAAGTTTTTTTTGTCACTTTTGGAGAACACGCACATCCAGCGGGCAACATGGGGACAGCAGCGCTGGAGCTGATGGGTTTCTTTTTTGGCCTCTTTGGCATGCTTGGGACCTTTGTAGCCACTCTTCTGCCTTATTGGGCAACGTCCGCACACGTTGGTCCTAACATTGTGACGGCAGTCGTCACCATGAAAGGTCTATGGATGGAGTGTGTGTACCAGAGCACCGGAGCCTTCCAGTGTGAGACCTACAACACGCTTCTGGGGCTCACCACTGATCTCATAGCAGCCAGAGCCATGATGGTCATCTCCTCTATCTTTTCCGTCATGGCCTGCGCGGTATCCACCATCGGCATGCAGTGCACCGTCTGCATGGATGGCTCCTCAGTCAAGAGCAAGGTGGCTGGGGTAGGCGGCTCTCTTTTCCTCCTGGCGGGGCTCTTGTCATTGATCCCAGTGTCTTGGAAAACCCATGAGGTGGTGCAGACCTTCTACATGCAGAACACGCCAGCCAGTCTAAAGTTTGAGATAGGTGACTGTCTGTACGTGGGCTTGGCTTCTTCGCTCTTGTCTATGCTAGGTGGAGGCCTGTTGAGTGCATCTTGTTGTGATGATTTGGACGGGAGCAGGGGAACCAGACGCCATTACCCCTACCCTGACCGCACCGGACAGCGCGGGCCATCCCATTTGATGCCCTACCATCCAGCCACGCTACATTCAACCACAAACCCCAACCTTGCCAACAAGAACCAGACCCTTAACAGTCATACCAGCACTAGTACCCACTCCACTATGCCAGCTCCGAATTCCAGGAAAAAGGCTCGGCAGAACACAGCGGCTGGGTATGACGTCACAGGCTACGTTTGAGGTTGTTAGTTGTTCTGTACCTAAAAGCACTAAAGTGATTCTTATATACTTGGATATAAGACTTTTATAATAGGCGGGAGACTGGATTAAGGCGCAAAAAGAATAGACAAAGAATAGGCAAATGCGTTTGATTAAATAGAATATGTGGTGCTTTTGGTTTCTCCTTTAAACATACATTGCTGTTCTTCTGAAAGTTTAACAATTCAAAATAAACAGCCAAGATGGGCTTCAATATGGAGCGTCAGAATCATATGTAAATATGCAAAGCTAATATTTGACTTTTCAGCTGCCCTCTCATAAAGCACTGTCTGTTAACCTTGTTAAGTGCCCTTAAAAACGTTAACTGTTCTTTTTTTTGCATTTACACACAGTATTTTTGTAGTGTCATTGTGTTTTTTTATGTTTTTAAAATATTGCTTTAATTTGTTAAATTCAGTAATCTTTATTTTGTTATTGCATTTATACACACTCAGTTTGAGCACTAAATGAACACGTTCACTTTATAAATAAAGATTTGGGTTGTTTATTAGTCTTTTTCCCCAAACTCTTTTCATCTAGTTTCAGAAGCATCGTAAGTATGTGATTTATCCAAATATCTGTATAATTTCTAGTAAACATGTTGAAGGATGTGTTTTGATCAAGAGGACAGAGACTATATTTTGTAGTTTTGAGTTCCAAAAAAAGTATGCTGGACTCTAGCAGGAGTTTTGAAAGCAAGGTCTAGGGCCCCTTTAGTGGGGCTAGAGGAAGACAATATACAAATTAATAGTCAGAAAAATATCTTTCAACTAATATTTTACATATTTATATTACACATTTTTAAGTGTAAATAAGGAGGGCTTTTATAAAAGAAACAAATTTATCTTACACAAAAATTATCTAATTTCCATGTCATTTAAAACTACACAGGGTGGGAATAAAATGGGAATGGTTGGTGATATATCAAAATGGCCCATTTTTTAAAGGTGTATCCATATAAATGCCCCACCCTGTACAAAGTAATGCTTAATCATTTTTAATTAGCATTAAATTTGAGTTTAAATTAAAAGTGTGTGATCTTGAGTCCTGTAAGTGGTCACCCCCCCCCAAGTGTTCATATTTAATGGTCCAGCATTATGTTTATGTAGAGTAAAACAAAAAATAAATAAAATACAAAAAAATAATGAGTGCATGTCACATAACATGAACGTTCAATATTATTTTTTGCTCATGTACATCATGATACAAAATAGCAGTAAAAGAGCCGACCTGTTTAATGGAATTTGGGGATGCTTTTCATTAATGTCGGTGCTAGCAGTGATCAAAGAACCCTATTTTACTAAGAATACACACACACACACAAATGGGTCATTTTCCCCGTAGACATTCTGTGCTGGCAACCACAATCAAAGCCATATGCTGTGTATAACTTGTTTATGCTGAGGTGGCGTTATCGTTTAAACAAATGATTTACAGTTGAGCACTTTAACACTCCAGTTAAAACCCGACTGCATTGATTTTAACATCATTTTAATGTGTAACTATGTGGGAAAGCAGAGTGGCAAACATCACACTGATATGTATTTGGCGAGTCCTGTACATGTAAGGTTCATTGACTTCGAGCGCAACCTTGTATCTATTTCAGAAAAGCAGAGGTAAAGCTTATAGACAAGCACACAGCAGAGCTAGTGTACAGTCTTGCTGATTGTAGAATCATCCTAGAATGTCTTTTAGAATAATAATGATTTCATTTATTTATTTTTTTAGAAGTCCATTCATGGCTCAGAAGTCAGGACATAACGTTTTGATGTCTTGTCTTCAGTAATGGAGAAATGGCGACATCTGTTGGTGAACAGAACGAATTACAATTTCTTGAAATGCTCGTTTTGGGAACTCAACGTGATTTTATTTCCAAATAAATAGCATGTGAAATCAGTCATTTACAATATTATTAACAAATAATTATTTACAAATGAAAAGAGCCTATACAGTTATACAGGTTTCTCATAGAAGGGTGCGTCATCTTTTTTGTACTGAAGGGGTGTTGGGATCTACCAAGGGTCCATCAGTCTGTGCATCCGTTTCTTTACTTCTCTCTCTGCCAAACTCAATGATCAGTGGCTTTTCAAGCAGCTTGTAGCCATTTAACAAGTCTAGAGCTGCCTGGGCACCTTTGATATCTGTGAAACACAAAAAGGAAGTTAATCCAGACGTTACATAAAAATGCATTCAAGTTTCAAGAGGTTTAGTTTCTATATTTCCCTTCCAATTGAGGTCCGGACAATTCGAGAATAGTTCGAAATTGTACTGTGAATTAAATTGAAGCCCTATATGCTAGCTTGTTGTGGATGATAATAATGCACATCTTTTGTTAAGTCTTTCTCTTACCAGAGAATGTAATAAAAGCTTGGCCCTTGAGTCGGCCAGTCAGCAAGCGGTACAGAATGGGTTGTGTGTCGTCTTTCTGAAACCTTGAAAAGAGAGAAACCAGCTGAGCCAGTGATGCCCGTGGACTCATGTTCTTTATGCACAGAACCTACACACACAAGAGGGAGAGAGAAATGTATTTGAGAAGAAAGCTTTGAGGCAAAATAAGAAACTTAATACAATTTACATTAATACTCATTAATACTTACTTATTAATACTCATATACAAATGTATATGACGACACAACATGATACAAACCAACTTCTAGAAGAGGGCTGTCAAAACTCAGTCCTGGAGCGCCGGTGTCCTGCAGAGTTTAGCGCCAACTTGCCTCAACACACCTGCATGGATGTTTCTAACATGCCTAGTAAGAGCTTGACTCCGACTCTCCAGGACAGAGTATGGACAGCCCTGTTTTAGACATTTTGTAGCACTTCTAAAGCAGTTATGTTGCTTACTTTAGATGGCGTTCCTCTCTGGTAGTTCTTAAATCGTGGAATATTCCGTATACCCTCTTCAGTTTCTCGGTTGATCTTTATCTCTTCATCTGAAACTTCCTCTATCCTTCCACTCACTGTAACAGGCCCATCCTGGCATTGGGCAGAAGCTGCACTTAGTGTGCCAATGGACTGGCTTAATGTCACTTTAACAGGTATCACGCTTTTTTCTCGAGACTGAGGTTGGCTGACAGTATCTGACACGGGGCTTGGTTCTGTGCATAAGGTTGGGGTGTGAGTTTGTGATTGGATTGCAGTAGAGCTTGGTGATTCACACTGGATATCAGTGACAATTTCTGGCTGAGGCAAACTTTCTGAAAAGTCAGCAAGGTTTTTGTTGTGGTCTTCAAGAAAGTCTTTATAGAAATGGGCCATTGTGCTGATGGATGTCGCCCCCTGCTGGCTGACTGGTGACTCTTCCTCTACGGATAGAAAAAGCAGCAAGTTAAACAGGTATGAAAAGTGCCTAAGGGTTAAAACGATTTAGTACTACTGTATTAACCTCTATGGTAAAGGGCAGTGAGGAAGCTGCAGCGGTCACTTCCTTGAAAAAGAGCCTTTTCGATTTCCATCTCCCTACGGGAAAGTGGCCGACTGCTGGAGAAACGCTGTGGTCTGGACAGAAGCTCTGCATGTGCTGCCATTTTATCCCGGATGGCCTGCAGACGCTCATTCCTCACCTCAGGTGCCACACAAACCCCTCTGCCCTGAGAAAATAATATATTGCATTGAGATGATGACGTTCTTCTCACTTTCCTTACACTTCAAAATCTCACTCTTTAGAACATGACAAGCCAAACATAAGAAAAGTGCAATCAGACCTTCCAAGAGCTTTCTGGTTGATCTCTGCCTCTCCATAACTCGATCTCAGCATCTGTAAGACCCAGCTCTCTCAAAGTGGCCAGCTCCTGATCGCCCTCCTGCAAAGCCTGGAATTGGGACAGACTCCTCACACCAGCTGCCTGTTCCCCAAACGGCTTGTATACTGCTGCTGGAGCAAAGCATTTCTTTTTTGCGACACACCTACAACAAATAAATATGAGAATGTGTAATGGAGGTAAATAAATAAACGGGCATAATAACCAATCATTTAGAGACCAACCAAACCAACGTTCTTATTAATAGTTAACCTACTGGTCAATGTTTACATCTGTGTCTAGTTGCTGCAGCAGCAGATTGTGTAGTTGTCTTTGGCCCTCTGTCTCCTGTTCTTCAGGAATGGGCACATCATCACAGACATGACGAGTAATACTGAAAAAACAACACATTACCGTCATCCCCAAAACAAATAGCTTTGAATTAAATTCCTACCTCAAATGCTTTTAGATTTTTACTGTTTTTGTTTGTTTCTTCAGCCAAGACACTAATGATCCTAATTTGTAAATACAATTTAAGGGATACATTTTAATTACAACTTTGGCATTTTACTGCACTCCTGAGTTATAGGATCAGCTGAAAATGATCATGTCCAATTCCTTTATGAGTGATATGTTTGTTTTATTTGGTGGAAATGGTCGCAATTAAAGTTTTAATTCCCATTTCCCCCCTTATTTGCAGTTTAAATGTCCTACATATAATTTTCACAGTCGTATCAAAACAATCAATAAAAACGCGCGCACAAACACACATCTTTTTCCGAAGAAAGACATCTTTATTATTAAATCAAGCACAAGCAAATCAACTGAACTCGCGCTCGGCTAGTGACGTTGCTAGCTTTAACAGTGGCGCTTTTTATCTACCACTTAAAGAATAAGTATTTCAATGCCAGAATGCGGTCACAGTTTATTATGGAAGTATTTTCACATACAAATCAAACATTAAAACGCTAAAAACCAACTTTCAGTCCTCCCTTACCGCTTCATGTTTACACTATGACCACGCTTCCTGTTTCAACCGGAACGACGCTTCAACTGAAAGGAATCATGGGAGTTGTAGTTTAAATCAGTTGACAAGTTAGGCACAAACTCAGTCATTTAAAACTGTGGAGTATCACAACGTAGTATATATAAATGATAAATAAAACGCATTTTTATTTCATTTATTTGTGTAAATTCTCCCACAATGAAAAATACATCAGCCTCAGCAAACAACTCTTCAGTTTCACAAACACTGAAGCTAAGGTAAAAAAAAGAAGTTATTTTATATACACATCTCATTTCCCATGTTGTTTAAATGGGAGCTGAATACAAGTTTCACCCTAGCAATATATATAATCTAAGCTGCAAAAACAGGTCACACCGCGGTGGATTTACGTCACAGCCATGAGAACATTAACATATGATCGCCCACCCAGTCATGGAGAGACTAAATGGAGGTTAATATTATTTCTTAAGGTCCAAAGAAGAGCGCAGTGTTATTTTCCGTCTACATTAATGTCATTAGATGTGGGGTAAATCCATCAAACGCTGTGCCATGCCTGGCTGCAGGATCGAGCCCGTGTCTCTGCACAGCCTCCCAAAAGATCCCAGCATTAGAAACGAATGGCTAAAGTTTCTCTTTACCGACGTTCCTGATCGTTACAGTCCTACATTAACAATCTGTTCAGCGCATTTCAGTGCAGCCTCATTTGTGAACCTATCACAGTTCAATGCAGGCTATGCAAGTAAACTTTTACTGAAGGAAGGGAGAGTTCCGACTATATTGGACCCGACACCAAACCCGCAATCCGTAAGTAATAATTCCTGTTTCTTTACGCGTGAGAAACCATAGTCTGTATTGGCTTTTTGCTCCTTATCGCTTCCTGTCCTACCCCCCCCCCCGAGTGGATTATGGGAAATGTAGTTGAAACCAATGAAAAGGGTAAATAACAGCTTTAAAAGAGATTAAATAAGTATAGAAAGGCTATGTAGCCATCACATTTCGTGACAAGGCATTCTCATTGAAACAAATTTTAAAATAACGTCTGCATCCCTTTGTGTGTGTATATATATGTACTTATTTTAAATATAACGAAGTCTGAGGCTGCTGGTTTGTTCAGCAAATTTCATAGCAGTTTGTTTTGTGAACAGCTCACAGTTCAGTTCAGTGCAGGCTTCGCAAAGAAATTGAAAGGATGGTGCAGTGCCAACTATTGTATGACCAAACCTGCAGCATGCCAGTAATTTTAAACGGCCTCTTATAACGGATTTGTCCCTTACCGCTTCCCGGAGGCTTCCGGTTATCATAGGAAATGTAGTTTTAAAGGATTATGGGAAATGTAGTAGAAAAGCCATAACAGTACTACAGGAAAGGAATGTTATTCATCAAGACTCAATAATTATTGATAATTATATAAAATAACTTTCAATCATGAGGGGAAAATAAAGGAAAATTAATCAAAACACAAATGCAGGGGCATGAACATGGTTTTATGCAAATAACCCCCAAAGTTGGTTAACTATATTACACAACTACATATATAATAGTTTAATAAAATTCAGAATAGTGTTAAAATAAGTTGGTTTATAATGATTTTAGGTTGACATTATCTTTTACTTGTTTGACTGAGACTGTCCGTGGAATAAAATAACCTTTGTTAATTTCCTCATTTCCACAGATGCATGATTAAAATTGTAATTGTGTCCCTTATAATGGCCTTCTGGACCCCAGTTTGAGAGCTCTTGCTAGACTGTTGCCTTTATACAACTAATTATAATAAAGGTTCTGCATTTTAGACTAAAAAGAAAGAAAGAAAAACACTAACAGGGCCCTAACTAAAGGTTTTGTATGTTTTAGCTTACTTTACGGCAATTTTGTCTCCAAACTAAGGCTAAATAATCCTCCATTCTCAGTTACAATCCAACAGCCAAAGTAAACAATGAATGCACATATGGAGCATCATAATGAAAAAACAGCACAAAAGTTCAGCTCTGAATGTCCGGTGCAGCTTGACGTCATTAGGTGAGGTGACACGGAGTGCGATGATGATTCCGGGGCTGTTATCGCGGCGGCACGTTGAGCGCCGCTGCTGGTTTGGGCTACACACACACACACACACACACACACACACACACACACACACACACGGGCTGTGATTGACACAGTGAAGGGGTGGGGACGCAGGGTGGGGTCAGCAGCAGGGAGAGGCGGAGGAGAGACTCACAGCTCGAGCCCAACCCTGAAACACGGCAACAAACACACACTGAAAGACGAGCGGGTCGACGGAAAGAGGGTTTATTTCTCGACGCCGGGGATATGATTTCTGTGATCCGCCGAGGCAACGAGCGCACCTTTCTCCTCTAATACCGAGGTGGAACAATTGACATCGAGCTCACTGTTATTCAAATATCACCCCGCCCGATCCGACCGACCCCCCCTCCACTCCACCCCTTCACCGCCGCTTAGATACCGAGATGCACACGGAGACTCGGAACAAAAAAGTAAGTCCGTTTATCGTTCGCTATCGACTCGTTTGCAACGCAGCCAATTGCTTTTGACGGCTGTCGCTGTCCGATTTCCATTCTGCAGGACTCCGCCTGAGTTTCTCATCTATGAGCAGTCACCCGGTTTCGGTTTGCTAGCCGTTAACCGTAATGAGCCGATAATATCTGAGCCGCTGGGCGATTACTTCACTCCTGTGCATGCGGCTCTGAGCCCGTGTTTATCCAAACGCCACGCTGGTGCATTTGATATACTTGTGCAACTTGTGACAAAGTCGGTGTGCGGCACATCTGTCAAAGCCGTCGCTTATCCGCAGTGCTGTTTTAAAGCGGCGAAGGCAGGAAGGAAGCGCGCCGAATGCAGCTCGCTGGAGAGACACCATCTTAGCTGCTTTCTTAAAGGGACAGCAGCCTTGCATTTGCATGGGATGAAGAAATGATCTTATGTTGTTGCTGGCCTGTGATGCTGTATGCTATTGCCTTTTGTTATCCTCTTTCAGTTGGCTAAATACCAATGTGTTGCCGGCAGTGCATTGTTTAACATGAGACTGCAGCTTGTTTTGGGCTGTAGGCTACTGAAAACTCATGTACATCCCATGATGCCAAGTAATGAGGGGGTCACATTTGCAGTGTATTTGAAACTGTTTGTTTTAGCTGCACGGAACCATGCACTAGAACTTTTAAATGGGTTACACTAATACAAGAAATCAGTGTGACCCATCATATAGCAAAGGGTCTTCGATTTGAAGGGGTTATTTTGTGATTTGTTTGATTGGTTGGTTGCATTTCAGAAGCATATATATGTGTGTGTGTTATACATGCATTTAAAAATGGATGTTGGATACTATCACCTCGTCTCAATTAATTGGCCTGATCCAAATATTGATCCATTACTGCAAAGCAGCATTATTTAGAATGATTTTAATTATTACATATTCAAAATATAGTTTTTTATTTTTTGCCAAAAATTTTTGCAAGCACCCATCTTATTATATATGTTTAGCAGATAGATATTAAAATGGCCAAATATCTTGTCATTTTGATCCATCCCCATAAAGATGCATTTTTTTAATCTATATTCCTAGTCGTGCTAGCGCCATATTTAATTTTTGACAGAAATGCACACATCGCTGAAAAGGATAGACATACAGTTCATTCTATGTACTGTTTTCAAACACTATACTGATTGTTTAGCTGATGAAACGTCTTTCTATCCTGTGCAAACTCATTTCACCCGCAGTAGATTCAATGTGGCGTCTAATCTAACTGAGCTCAGTTGCATCTTTTAGTGTACTCTACCTACTCTACCCTATTTAATGTAATTGCACATCACGTTTTGACTTTAATATGCCATATTCTGCAACTGAACTCATTTTTGAGAGCAGAGTCTCCTCAGAGTCAGGGAGGTGAATGGACTGAGGCATTATCATTGGAGGAACAGAGAGTGCTCTGGGTGTGCCAGACAGCTAGTAATCATTAACATCTATGGGCAAACTTTGGTCGAAGTGGTTACACACTCAGCTACCCTCTGTAGGTCTCAGCCCTTTGGGTTTTATCAGGGTGACATCGCTTCAGGAGGGTGTTATAGGTTGAGGTATCCATTGGCAGCCCAATCAAGCAAGTTAGCTAGCTGGAGGAGGGGGTGATGTAAAGTGCATCTGTTTTTAGAAGTTGAGACAGTTAGGGACTGCCACTGTCCTTAGTTATTTTTAGGAGAAGGGTGCAGTCGGCCCTGGGTGTGACTGAGGTTGTGTTTTTGCAGGGTGGTAGCGGTGCACGCCTAGCAGTTCCTCTCACTCCCTGTCTTAAATCGCCTCTTGTGTTATTGACTGCACTTTAGCTTCACACCCTTGACCTGTCCTAAAGCTTAGCTCAAAAAAGTGCAGCACGAATTAGTCAGTGTTCTGTTTTGAATAAACTTGATTCTGTATAAGTAGGACACTTCCTCATTAGATGTTTGAGGTAAGGCAACAATAAGTTGTAATGCCTCAACATCACATGCTTTGTTGACCATTGTCACTCTTAAAAAGCCATTATTTGTACTCAAGAATGTTAACCATATCATGAAGTTAGATGGGCTGGTAACAGGGCATTGTACCACTGGCGTCTTTTGTTTAGGCCTTATTCTCAATACAGTGTATGAATATAAAGGTGGGACAGTCCAGCTTTTTTATGATCCACTAATACAAGGTCATAAAAGACTTTCACACTTAGTCAGGTGTAAAATCCTTTATTATTCTTACACCCTACGGCCTGGGGTCAACATTACACCTTTAGTTCTGAGGTTTTTCCTGTTGTTTATTGAATAGTCCTTGCTAAAGGTATGCATGCTTTTGTGAATGCATTAAAAACTAAAGTATATTTGGGGATTAATTGACAAGCTTCAAAAAGATGCATTCGCATTTTTGTATGTTTTAGCACGTTTCTGAACAGCATCATAAGAAGCAGCAAAATTCTTTGCAATGCTGTGGGGTTTTTAAGGGATTCAAGCCTTTTTACGTTGTGTATATTCTCAAGGAAATTACATATGCACTAAACTGTTCACTAAATGCAATATAAATGCTCAAAATAATGACAGTTTTAGGACCATTGACTTCAATATTACCATCTGTTCCCTTCATTCCATTCTGTTTCTTGTCATCTTGGTTTCTGAAAAGTCTATATTTTATACTAAATATTCTCCATTGACTGAGCACACAGTACTGAAAGGCCCTAAGTATTAAGTTAGCAAGCTAAGTGGACAAATGTAAAGTTATGTTTTTAGTCCTCCATTTTTAACTCTGCTTTAAAGGAGAGTTCACAACCCGTTTTTCATCCGTAATGTGACATATTTCCAAGTTAAACAGGACATTCGGTGAGAAAAGTGGCCTGGGACTTTGATTGTATCCTAAAAAGTGGTGAATCATGAAAAATGAAAAACGAGGGTTTGGTGGCATCATTTTAGAGATGCAAAAAACATATTACTTTTGAAAAGAGAGTTTCTTTTTAGTAATGGCATAATAGGATGAGGGGGCTTGAGTCCCTGCTCCTTTAATCACGGATGCTAAAGTGCCCTTTCAGTCTTGAATATGTGCCCCCAGACCATGATTTTTAAGAATCAAAAACCTGAACCGTGATTCTGCCCTAGCAGCCTTGCTTAGCTCCTGACCATTCAGATCATAGTGAAAATACCGGAGAATCCTTGAACATATTCAATGAACCACATACGTTTTATTCAGTTACATAGGGATTTCCTGGAATTATGTGCATTACCTTTCTTCTGCAGGGTATATTTGGAGTTTCAGTGCAAGAGCACCCCCTAGACATCCCAAAAATCCAGTTAGAGTTATATTAAAAATCCTTGGCTGGTGTTTTTTTTTTTTTTTTACTACCAAAAGTAGTAAAATAAAGCACATCCATGATTCTCAAGTAAACCAGTGGTCACAAATTAGAAGTATAAAATGAGGATTTGTAAAGAAAAATGTCAGAAGATTTTGATATAAACCAAGAGAAGACTCATTTCCCTTAGCTAAAGTAAGGACACTTTGCTTCCTTTGTTCCTGTAAACAAACTTGCGAGACTAGCCTATGTTAGACGAGCTTGTGCTTTGCATACATCCTACGTCATCAGCTCAGAACGGCTTGCACATATGACAGTTAAAGGGAGTGCAAGAAATGCATTTTAAAAATTCACACATAAATATGGATATTTTTCTTACAAAAATGCATCAGTTTGCTGGAGGCCTTTATTCACAATTTTATTAAGGATAGATGCACTTGTGTTGACTACTTTTGGACTGTAAAAACTTTTACTTTTGGACCCCTCCACCTACCTGCAGCCATTATAAAGCTTGGAAGAGCAAGGATCATTTTTAAAACAACTCCAATTGGATTTGTCTAAAAATTCACTCAATCAATCATTCAATCATATATAGCGCTTTTAACAATACAGATTGTAGCAAAGCACTGAATATTGTCAAATAGGAGAATAGAGTGATGGCAATGTATAATGACAAGATTAAACTGTTTATTTATTAAATTCAGAGATGCTCTCTGTAATCAAAATGACGATAATCACTAGAAATTAGGTGGTGCCCCCAACTAAGCAAGCCAGAGGCGACAGCGACAATGAATCAAAAAAAGAGAATGGAGAAAAAAAAACCTTGTTAAATCTTTAAGCGCATGTGTGTGATCTGTCCACAGGGCACATCTAGGTATTCTGGTATCCAATGAAGATCATCTCTTTGTGCTGGTACACCATAGGGCTGGGCAATTAATCGAAAAGTAATGGAAATCGACATTCAGAACCTATAATCGATAAAAAAATTCCCAAAATTATTTTGATTACTTTCCCTTTAAAAACACTAAAAAACACTACCGCGTGTGGAGTCACGTGACCCGCTCCGTTACGTTACTCTGCGTTCACACCAGATGTGACTTGCGCAAATAAATCATGTTATTCACACATAGTTGGATGCTTGAACATTTTAAGTTTACTCGCTTCATTCGCACATGAAATTCGCTTCACAGTAAACACAAATTCACGTCATGGGAGGGGCTTCTGCCAGGCGCTTCCAGTCGCTGTACATCGCAAAAGATATGACTCCCTTGGCTACAGTGGAGCGAAGTGGGTTTAAATACCTCTCGACAGAAGATACTCTGTGCCGTCGCGATCACATCTTTCCTGCGCTGCCAGACATGTACAAGACATAACCTGAAATGTTTAACATGCTCGTGTTTCTAAGCAAGAAGTAAGAAGAGTAAAATTCATGTTCATATAGTGACATGACAAGATCACTAAGAACACCTCATGTGTTTAGGAGAGTTTATTTTCATTACAGCAATCTGTTGTTTACATTGATACATTGCACATTAAAATATTTGTTTACAGAAGATGCAAGCCATTCAGGGCTTTATAAGTAATTAACAAGATTTTGAAATCTATACGATGTTTGATTGGCAGCCAGTTAATATGCTCATACTTCCTGGTTCTAGTAAGGACTCTAGCTGCTGCATTCTGAACCAGCTGTAGTCTATTTATCAAGCGTGCAGAACAACCACCCAATAAAGCATTACAATAATCTGACCATGAGGTCATAAATGCATGAATTAACATTTCTGCAATTGAAGTTGAGAGCATAGGTCGCAATTTCGATATGTTCTTGAGATGGAAAAATGCAGTTTTACAGATACTAGAAACATGGCTTTCAAATGAAAGATAGCTATCAAACAGCACACCTAGGTTCCTAACTGATGAAGAAGAACTGACAGAGCAGCCATCAAGTGTTGGGCAGTGGTCTAGATTATTACAGGTCCAATAATTAACACCTCTGTTTTGTCAGAATTTAACAGTAAGAAGTTACATGGTATCCAATTTTGTCCAATCAGCTATGCATTC
>JAUMHI010000067.1:9808342-9863989 GCA_032359435.1 Enteromius unitaeniatus
ATTAGTAACTCTAATTAGAGCGGTCTCAGTACTATGATACGGTCTAAATCCTGACTGGAAATCCTCACAGATACCATTTATCTGTAAGAAGGAATAAAATTGTGAGGATACTACCTGTTCTAGTATCTTTGACAGCAAAGGGAGATTAGAGATCGGTCTGTAATTAACTAGATCTTTGGGGTCAAGTTGTATTTTTTTTTTTAACAAGAGAAGTTCAGAAGTTGTAGTGGTTCTTTCTTTCTGAAACGTATGTTAGTGGTATGCTTTTTTTAAGAAAAATTTTCAATTGTGTTTATGAAGAAATAGTTCACATTTTGAATGTTTATGCATATATTTTGCATTTCCCTTTAGCACTCTTCAGAATTAGTAATTTTTTTGGTAGAACATTACAAATGCGATGAAAATACAGGTATCGTATAGTCTGCAAGTACCAAAAAGGAAAGTATTGGTAATGGTTTTTTTGGTTTTTGTTTTGGTAATTTTACTTTCATGTTTCCTTGAAATAAAAAAATGAGATTATGTTCAGCAGAAGCATATGCAGGACTTTTTGGGGCGCTTTTTTGAAAATGTATGTTGCTGATGACAGAAGAAACGAATGTACCTCAGATACAACCAAGGTCTTTTCTTACTTTGAGAGCTGCCTGAGGAGGATTCGGTTGTCCGAGAGAGCAGAGGAAGTGAGGCACCAGCGCACTAGCTGGAGGAAAAATGAGACCGAGAGGTTAAAGGGGTTATATGCAGCGTTATACGGATTATCTCCCAAACCTAAAGGAAGTAAAATAAGTTAGAGGTAAGGTTTTGTGTGAGTGGGGGCTCTGGGGTGTGCTTGTGTGTGTGGTATGGGACTGTAAGGATATTGTCCATGTCTCCCCAGATTAGAGGCAATGTGACAGAATGACCCCCTACCAATGCGGCACAATCATTAACCAGGGAAAGAATCCCGTCCCCATAGCAACCCCTGCAGTTCTGCCAAACTGTCTGCAATGAAAAAGAGGGAGCGGGGGTGGGGTGCTCAGGGTGGGGAGGGTGTGTCTCAATGTGTGTGTGTGTGTGTGTGTGTGACTATTGATGTTGGAAACAGCATGCAAGCCATTGCTCAGAATGTGAAATTTACGTGATTTGGAAAACTAGTTGCAAGGCTTTATTTTCCTGTAGCCCCCTTTTAAAGTATTTAAATGCTGGACATTTGCATTAGCCTTTCACTGTAGCTTTATTATAAGGTGCGAGGCAAAAAATGTGTGCATCTCGAGGAAATTCTTCCAAGGGTAGTATAGACTGTCCACTCAGGTATGTTTTTTGGGAATTGCAATCTTGACTCTGTGCCTTTAAAGTTGACATCACTATATAACCGGGTGTTTTTATCTCTCTGCGCAGCTCTGCAGCAGAGATGAGCTGACTTTCAGAAAGAGAGAAACTTCTTCCTTCCTGTCTTGGGTGCTCATCTGCTTTACGGACATTAAATGGCTGGAGACGTTGAGGTTTGCATTACATTAGGAAGGCTACATTTTAGCCAAGCATCATGAGAGGAAACTTTATTTCTGCATGTATGCAGGACAGGCATAAAATGAACTGGAGGTAAAGGAATGAGTATATTAGGACTGTGTGTGTGTGTTTTAGGGTGGGGAGGGCTATGGGAAGTAGCAGCAGAGTTTGCGTCAGAAGGGTGTGGTGAGATAAGGCCAAGTTCACTGCTATGGTGACTGTGCCAACCATAAAGAGAAAGTCCTACGCCTGGGTTTGTTTGAATTTATTTGCAGCCAATGTACACTCCTAGCCATCACAGTTGGTGTTCTTAAAGAAACAGTACAGCAAAAATGACAGTTCTGTCATTGTTTACTCCTACTTTAAGTTTTTCAGCGGAACACAAACTTCTGTTTATTGTGACCACTCTGCCAATCTTCAAAAATAACTATAAGCACCTTGAAATAGTAGTATATTAAAAATCTCCTGAAATTACATAATTACTTTTGTGACTAAAGCGCTGACACCATTTAGTGTGGGGTTTTTTGCATGTCTTGTGTAAAGATTCATGAAGTTTCTATTCATTAAAGAATCCTGAACTAATGTGTCATTGTTTCTAACAAATATTAAGCAGTACAAAATTTATGATAATCATCAAAATAAGAGGTTTCTTGAGCATCAAATCAGCCTATTAGAATGATTTCTGAAGGATCATGTGACAGTGACAGATTAGAGTGTAGGAATAAATCATATTTTAATATATATTCAAATAGAATGTTTTTTCTTTAATTATGATGCTATTTTATAAAATTATATTTACTGTATATTGATCAAATATAAAGTTAAATGAAATTAATCATTAGAATATATATTATATATATATATATATATATATATATATATATAAGAATATATATATTCATATACTAATTAAAAAATAATGTATATACATTTTTAAAGAAAGGCTAACACAACATTATTATTCAGACAGATAGGGTTCTTTGAAAAGAGCCTACAGTGCTTAATTCCAGGGGTTTTATTTATAATATTTTCTTCTAATTTAAAATCTTTTTTTTTTTTTTTTTTTTTTTTTTTTTTTTTTTGCGAAATCACCAGGAATCATCAGATAGTGATCGGACCCTGGTTGACTGGATGGTGGTTTAACCTCATTGACATCATTAGTGCCATGCTTGATTTGAGAGCTACTCTGGAGATGTTCAGTGAATAATAATTGCATTGATTTGTGTAATGAACAGACCAGAATTAATCAGAATTAACTTTAGAACACTTGGTGTATGTGTTAAATAATAATAGAATTTTCATTTTTGTGAGAACAATTCCTTGAAATTCAATGCTTTAGAAAAGTGGTGCCCTTCTTTCAGACCCTTTGTAAGCCCCGTGTCTTCTGCTTCAGTCTGCCTCAACCTATTCAGGTGATTCTTACCCTGGTCTCTCAACTTTCACCTCAAAAACTACGCTTCTCTTTTGGCTGCTTGCTGCTTCTCGTTTCTTCCCCCGGCAGACTCTTCTGAGGCAGGGCCCTTCTTGTTGCACACAGCCCTTTTGTTTCATCACGACTCGTTTGTGTGAGGGTGACATTACGCTGTCTCACACATCTCACTGAAGAGGAAAGGGTGGAGTTAGGCAGCCTAGCAGCTTCACTCAAGGCCAGTCTCCGCTTTGGGGAGATGCAGAACTGAATCTAAAGATTTCCTAATCGTGGTCGTAATCTAAACCCATGTGCTGACCCAAAAGAAACCGGCTTTTGAATTTTCTGTGCTGCAAAATTCTGCTGAATGGATTTAACTTTACATTACATAAACATTTTACTTAACATATTGGTCAAACACTTTGTCTTTGGTGTTTACTGTGGCAAAATGTGTTCAAAGGTGACATCTATGTGAGATGTGCTTCATACATTGCTACACTATTGACAATAGACCTTCTTTTTTTTTTTTTTGCCAGCAAATGTTTCGCTGAAATTTCACTCATGTGACACCACCTTTAGTGTGCAGTGAAAAAGCTGCTTTGTTTAAAAGTAACTTCTTTGTATTGCTACCGGAAACTGTCATTGCTACCACAGCAAGGGCACAGGGCTTTACAGAGAGACCCCTGTCACACAGGGTGTTCTTTGGCCAAAGGGAGGCCTTGTACCTTTAAGAGGCTAGCGGAAAGAACCAGAGGGTAGGACAGAGTCCTTGCACCACAGCCTGTGTACTGTGTGTGTCACCCAACCCTGCGCCTGCTCATCCCCCTTACACACCCCATGCAGCTGTGACCTTACATGTGTATCCTCCCCTTCTGCCTCTTCCTTTCTCTCTCTCTCTCTCACTCTCACTCACTCACTCTCTCTTTTTCTTTCTCTTCTTTTGCTCTTGGACCGATGAGTTGATAACATGGAGGGACGCAGTGACAGCAGTGGCTGGTACACAGAACAAGATGTGCCCCAGGCCTCAACAGACTGCATTAAAATTACACTGTTCTGACATATTTAAACAGCAGCGGCAAGCATGTACACATACACACAGATCCACACGTGCATGCACAACCAGAGACCTTATTTTCTTGACAAAAGCGTAGTTTCCCCCCAAGTGCTGGAGAGGCTGTCTTCTTCCATGAACACTAAAGGAACATCTCATTTGTTTTTGTAGTTGGTCCTCGAACACCTTATTTGGCAGTGCATGGAGGTAGTGGAGCGGCTCTGAGAAAAGCAATGACAAAGTACGTTTACTTGTCAGTCAGTTAGTCCCTTAGAGTTTGGTTCGCTTCACCCTTATAACCGCAACATATTTTTTACAGCATACAAGGATTAAATCAAATGGATTTTTTTTTTAAAATGACGACTGCTAAAAGTTTGCATCCTAGAAAACTAACATGGATGCTTACTGTTACCTTACGTAAAGATGACAGTAGAGAAAGTTATAAAGTTACCATAACAAAAACAGGCACAGAAAAATATTTACTGAAGCATATAGAAATTTAGAAAGAAATTTATATTTATAGACCTGATGAAATTTCTTTAAAAGCACAGTTTATCTTCCTATGCTAATATATTTCCTATTGAAACAGCAAGTCAGGATGGAATATATTGTTGGGTTCTTTCTGTTTTATACATAAAAATGTAAATTTTTAGGCTATAAAAAAATTTGCTGCGTTCTGCAGAATAGTTTTAACATCGCTTATTACTTTACATATTGGTCAAAGATTTTTTCAGATCAGGAAAAAAAATTATTACAATATCTTTTTTTTCTTCAAATAATGAATCAACAAGAACCTTCTTAGTTTAAACCAGAAAGTCATACACCACTGGTTTCCTTAGTAAATGTGAAAATGTGTCACATACAGCTTACTTGACATCCGTTAGAAAAGCTAAGTGTCAGTGTCAGTGGAAGTGTGCAAACTAATGATTTCAAAAACCTGCAAACTAGTGCAAATGTGCACTAAAATGTAAATTTTTTATATTAAAAAAAGGTTGAACAAGCAAAAGATTTTTGCCTACTAATTCAGATTGGATATTTCATGAGTAGGATCCTTGGAGACAAGATTTCACATCACTACTCTACTGCACTCCCTTTGTATTCTCAAGCTTTGCTATGCACCATGTCACAAAATCTGATGTCAGATCGGTTTCTGTTGTTGTATTTTTCTGTTTACTCTCTAAGATGAGAAAAAAAGAAAGAGAAATTAGCTCTCTATATCAGCAGTTATCAATAGTATATATTCGTAATTTAAAAAGAGGCATGGAAATATAGCAGGGACATTGATAAAAAAGTCCAAGTGACATCGCTGGTTCATAACTATGATAATACAAATCTTAATTTGTGTTCCGAACATGAATGTAGGTCTTATGGGTTTAGAACAACGTGATAGTAGTTGTATGACAGAATTATCCTTTTTGGGTGAACTAAGCCTAATCTAGCCCAGAGTGCAGAACCTGAAACAAGAAACAAAATTAACATTTTAAGTTTCATTTATTGAGTTCTCAATGTGCTTTGTCTGGTTGGCAGAGTGTCTATAATAGTTAGTAATATAACTTAACAATAAAATCTTAGAAGATGGTGGACATGTGATACCCATTTTTTATGATGGTAAAAGGAGTCTTGGATTGGCTGTCATCTGCCACATCTCTTAAACTTGAACTGATTTCACTTCTAAATTCCCTCCCACCTCCATTTGCTTTAATGATCCAATGAAAGGACAAGGTCCTAGATTGGGGCAGCTCCTGCACTTTGGAATTTAGGCAAAGGTTTTACTTGTGTACTTACAGCGGTCAGAGAGTCTAGCTACACAACAGCAGGGGAGGTAGAGAGGCCCTGCCTTTCTTCCCTGCTGCTAGGAAAACTGTCCCACACTGCTCCGAGAACAACCCACACCTCCCTGCCCCCTCTGCATGTTCTTCTCCTGCACCCTCTCAACCACTCCTCCTAGGGGGGTCCAGTTGGGCCTAACTGTGGTATGGAGCATGAGCTGATGTCCAATCTCGGGTTACGTGATTGTGCAACATACAGCTTTGAACACCCTTTTGGCCCTTCAGAGCTAAAGCCCTACTTCCTTCTCAGGGCCTCATGCATTATGAGTTTAGCCCTTTTTGGTCCTAGTAAGTCCCAGAGTAACATTCTCAAAGACCAGCATTTTTTTTAACAAGGTTCTGTTGACTTTAGGTGCCTAGCTGAGGGTCAAGTTGAAAAAAAAAAAAAGGACTGAAGCCTGGGAAGCCCCTGAAATGCCCAAGTGATATATTGTGTTATCGCATTAGGGCTGGCCTTATACTGCTAACTGTTTCTGCAACAGATGCAATGGTCAGTTAATTTGTTGTGGCTTCCTTTCTTCCGGGTGTTTTTGTAAAGATCAAGGAGAATTAGATGAGGAAAAGCCCTGGAGGGACTCCATCTGCATTTGAAAAGTTAACTTGTTGAAGGTATTGTACACCATAAATTGTACTTTCTGATAAGTCTTCATGAAACACCTGAAGTAGAAGATGATGACTTTTAACAATTGACAACTCTTCACCCAACCAACCTTCTCTTTTGCTTTTTCCTCTTTCCTTACGATGAGGACTGTTAGATTCCAATAGAATTTCTACCATTGTTCAAGGAAGCCAATACTTCCTATATATGAGTTTCAAAGTATGACTCTCTATGGAGAAGGAGGGATGGAGAGAAGGGCGTGCGTGGTGAGTTATCCAGTCCCAGGCGGCCACTCTACCCACGCTGCACTGGGGCGGGGACTGGTTGCCAAGGGGCTTGGGAGCGACTGAGTGAGAGAGATCACCATGACCCAGATTGTGATGGTTCTCTCTTCCTTTCCCCCTCCACCCCCAATCATTCCCTCTCTTCTTCACATTTCCCCGTTCTTCCATTTTCTGCTCTCTGCTATCCTCTCTACTTTGTGCTTTCCTCTTTAATCCTTGATGTTCTCAGTAATGAGAACCCCCTATACTCACTCTGTAACTTCCTGCTGGGGGATAGAGGGACTGGGGTCACACCCACCCCACCCTCTTTTATTCCTGGAACTGCCCACAGCACAGGCTCCCAGGGGAGCCTTTACATGCACACAGGCACACACACATTTTCTGATAAATGCTTCCTCACCAATATACATCATCATTTCTCCTAAAGGATTTGCTAGTGGGCGAATGCTACTCTCAGTCCTTGAAGTGCTCACACACTTCCATATTACTGAAGTCTTATGTGCATAACTTGCAGACAGAGTTCAAAAGTCAAAAAACTTACCTGGCATGAAATTAAAAGCTAATATATTTGTTTAATTTTTGGGATTGTTGACATTGGTATTATTTAGCAGTGTCTCCGTTGCATATTTGAAACACTGCCTCTCATTGTTAGTCTCCTTCCCCCAGTCTTGCTGCAGCTAAAGCGTGCATCATATTTTCATCTTCATGGCTTTATTCAAGGAATATTATATATTTGTGTTGCCAAATAGAGTTTGAAAGTTAAAACACCTTTAGGTATAAACTAATGACAACATTTTAGGACAAAGGTCTACAGCCTTTTTGGGGATTTCTTAATGGATGGAAAGATGTGTGGCACAAGATCCTATCCCCCTGCAGAGACCCATCCCCCAATTTCATTGGCTGAGAGAACTTTTTATGGGTATGCCATTCAGTGCTCATTAGAAATGTTGAAAATGTAGAATGAAAACCTATTTTTGTTGTAAATGTCTTATAAAAAGGTAGAAATGGTCAAATTTACCATGTATTTGTGGTTTTTGGTTACTTGCTTTCAAAAGGTGTCAGCCTATCATTTGTAATATTAGTCTTAAAAATATGGGAGTTCCAGCTGAAGTAATTGGCCGTTTGTGTACCAACATTTTACTCACCAAAGCCACTTGGTGAGTGCTTTTTACAGATGTTCTGCTCACATTCAGTGTGTATGAAATGTTGTGTAACACTGGTGTTTACCAGCCATCTCGTACAACATTAGCCATCAAAAGGAATGCATATATGTTTGCTTACAGTGTATGTGTGTCTGTGCCAGGTTGGGAGGAGGGGCACATTGAGGACGGCCACACCCCAGCTTATGGGGGGCCACACCTCTTTGTGGAATCTACTGCAGCTGGGTCACATGACCCACACTCCCACCCCCATGCCTAAGCATTACCACATTTCTCCCTCTTTCTTTCTCCACTAATACTGCTGCTGTACTTGACTAGCCTCTCTCCTGCTATTTGGTCTTAAAGAATTGGGTGTGACTCGGTTTGGCTCAAAGAGGGAGGCGACACAGGATTGCTGACTACTCCTCCCTGTTGGTTCAATCTTTCTCTCCTCTTCTATTTCTCCGGCTGGTCGGTCTTTAGAACCATCTTTTTTGCCTCTAATCTTGTTTTCTACACCGTTTAAAGGTACCGTAGATGTAATATCTAAAGTATCTTTAATGTTTTTTGCCTTTCTCCTTTTTCCCATTTCTGTGACTTTCCCTCCTTCTTCAAACATCCCCCCACATTCGATTGACCTGCACTTGATTTCCACTCATCATCTCTTTTGTTTCCTCCTCCCCCAACTAACTAAAGCTTAACTGTTCTCTGACTCTCCTCAAATTAGTTTGGTGAGGATCATTAACTCGTGCTGTAGTTAACTTTTTTCAAATTTAATTCTGAACTCGTGTGACTTTCTTCAGGCAAATTGTAGATTTTTGTATCTGGTCAGAGGTTAGCATTCTGTTAACTTATGAGACTGTTGGTAAGACCACGACTTGATGCTCTGATTAGATCTTAAGTGTTCTCTGTTTCTCCTTCGCAGTGTCAGACGAGTCCGAAGAAATCCACTGCAGCCACCTCTGAGCCTGTTGAGGAGATGCCATCCATACAAATCAAGCCGGAGCCAGAGGAGGTGGAGTGTATGGTGGTGAGTGAGCTTTTGTAATGTGGCATATGTGTGTGTGGGGGTTGAACTTTGTAGTGGGATAGAGAGTATGAAGCTCGGAGTTATTGGAAAGGGGTGTGGTTGCAGTGTCACCAAGATGAAGTCAGTGGACCTCCAGGTTCCTCTAGACTTGGATCTCCTCTCTTAGATAAGGCCAAGGCATATCAAAATGTAATTCAACAATTGGATGTAATAATAGTTTTATATGAACTTTAATTCCAAATTAAACACAAGATCTTTTTGTCGATATAACATCTGAAATGGATAGTCAAAAAAGAAAAAAGTAGGGTGGGGACTTCTATACATTGATTGTTGATTGGATGGAGGGAGGTGTGAATATGAGCTTGCGATTGATTGTAGGAAAGGAAGGGGAGGGGGTTATGCTAATTAAATGACCGGAGAAGTCCAGCATACTACAGGGAATTTGTTTCACCAGAAGATCAAGTTTATGAGGTCATTTTTATAAATTGAACATATGCATGGATGAATTGGTTACATCGTCCCCATTAAATCACAACGGGTAGAATTGAGTCCATATCTGCTTTGCAGACATGAATTGAAAATGTAGTTTTAAGCTTTCTAGAATAAAACAAATTGCACAATGCTTGTCCTGGTTAAGAAACAGTCAATTAGACAGGAAGCGATATGTAAGGCGACCAGCCAAAAATTGTGTGATGTTTACAAACTTTAGCAAATGCTCTCGAGTATCAGAAAAGGTCGTAGTAGCTACCTTTTAACTTATAAACAGATTCACACCTGTGCTCCCCGACCTCTGGAAAATTTGTTTTTGAAAAGCACTTCCTTTTTTGCGCTCAGTGTGCTTCAGATATGCATCTCATATGCGACTGAGACCAGGAAAGAGCTAAATAAATTATTTGCAGAAACGTATAATTATTCCTTAAATCAATGTTTTGGAACTTGGAAATTTTTTTTCAATTACTAAATATACAAGACCGCATGAAGAAGTAGAAGAGAGATCGTTAACAGGCAATTCCCTCTGCCAGATGGTATCTTGCAGTCCCCATTAGGAGTCATAACGTTATTTTTTTTATGTATTGACATTACTCCTCCAGAGCTCTTTCCTCTTCACTTTGTTGTGGTATCTTTTTGTACCTTTCCTTTTCTGTCCTTCTATCTTTCCTTCCAAGTCTCGCCAAGGCCCTAATAGGATATATTGAGGGAGGCTTCCGTTCTGCTGTAGTCATGGCAACGAGGCTCTGGCGGGAGTTGGAACGACTGTGATGTAGCCTCCCCACACCCCTCCGCCTGAACACACACACACACACACACACTGACACGCCACCCCACCCCCTCGCAACACTCCCACTCCCTCACCATACACTCCTAAATCCGTAAGACACACACAGAACACCACATACCTGCAGGGTTACACACATGCTCGCATCCGCACATGCCATGCATGCCTGCCATGCAACCGCTCTGGAGCTAACGGGAACATTTAGGCAAAAAGATGTGCTCCACACCTCTTAATTCTCATCCTCTTCACACACACACAGCCTTCTCTGTGTCTAATGTGCTTTTACCCAGCCGTAGTTTCATAAAGACTTGATTCAGAACCATTTGTTTATAATAGAACAGCTTTGCCACTGGTCAGAAATCTTTAGAAAGATTCACCGGGGGAAAGTCGAAGGCAGCTGCTGTTCCTCATTGAGTTGTTCAGTTTGGGAAAAAAATACCTTGGAGTTGCCGTTAAGATTTCACCTGCGCAATCTGATACGGCAAGCAGTTGTGAAAAGGAAGTTAGGGGCTCGCCGGCAGTTGCCAGGTATTTCAAAGTTGTGCACACAAACACATCACAGTAGGTCTCCGTATACTGCATGACATTGTAACCCAGTAGGTGGATGAGGCCCAGAGTGGGTAGTTGGTGAATTGTTTGTGGGAGAGGCTACATGACACTCCCTTTCAAATGCTAGGCAGGGCCACAAACATAGACACTAATATCACCCTCAGTTCCTAAAGTTTCCTTCCACTCTTATATTTTATCATCCGTATCTATTCACCACACCCTCAGAATCCTAAACGACTGGCCTGACTAAACAACATTCATCCGAAACCTGCAACGGGCTTTCAGAAAGTCTCGAGCTTGAGTTTAGGGTAGGATACACACCGGATTACGTGTCAGGTATGAACACATACCGACATTGAATGGATGTAGCTGGGATGAGAGAGGAGAGTTATTACAGGGCTAGGTTGCCTGTGAACCTGGGGCAGTGTACTGGACGAACTGGGGTCTTTAACAGTGATCATCATTGTGACAGTTTAATGGTAGACTGGAGAGACAAAACAAGATGGGCTCTTATTTATGTTCCTGACAGAAGCGGACAGAAGTCTTACTGCTTTAGGTCTTTAAAGCAGCATGTACCAAATGTTCATTTCCAGCATAATGAGCGAAGCTCCAGACAACCAGACTAACATTTGACTGCAAGGATGTCAGAAATACCAGTACTTGATGCCTGCGTGCCATTGTTTTCGGTGTGTTGTGGTATCAAGAATCTTGATGTGTATTGGTTCCTGAAATTGATGACCTTATTTCAAGGTGCAGCATTATGCTTTTACAACATAAAATAGTGCAATAGTCAATACGATAGTCAGAATACATTCCCTAATAGGTGTAATCCAACAGATTATGTTACTCAGGACAATTTTCGTTATGTAATTTGTAATCAGAAATATACCCAGCACAGTGCAACACCATTATCCTATCTCTGAATTTTGAACTTTAGTAGTGGACGCAGCCCCTCCTGTAGAACATGTAGAACTTCATGATCTAAGACAGAAATGCACATAGTCGCAGTCATTTGTTGTCCATTGTAACTGATTAGTAACCTAATTAGTAACAGAGCTTTTTCATCTTTCAGTACTGTGGTGGAATGTAAACTCTCCTGGGAATATTATTAATGGCCAATTTCCCTGTTAATGGTTGTCGGTAAGGTCATGAGAGAGTCCTACTGCCATCAGTCCATCATTCCTAGCAATGTTAAATGGAAGGATTTTTCACCGGAAGCTCACATAATAGTTCTAGTTTCTCTCGCTCTCAATTTGTTCTGCATTTCTTCACAGTGAGAAACAGGGAGCGGTTCTCTCTGCGCTGCCAACCTTTACCATGAGCAATTGCTCTTCTGTCTTTGCTCTTCTGTTTATGCCAATAGTTTCTCACTGGACTATTCTCTTAAATTTGTATGTTTGTGTGCCCCTGGTATGTTGGGTTGTTTTGTTTCGATTGGATTGTTTTATACCTGTGTGAGCTGTTTATGCAGTACATCCACATCTTCTATTGTAGTCAGCTTTGTGTAGTGGGAGGAGCAGCGACTGACTCAGTGGGAGTGGCATCACAAAGATGTGCCAAAAAGGTGTCCAAGGGGAGAAAAGTATCCAAAATAAGCTGGTGTCCTCACTTTGACTGGGAAGTCATGAAGGCAGGTAGTGTTGAGGAAGTGTAACGGGAGGCAAATGTTCCTCTCACACAGGTGCAGAACACACGTTAGCTTGCAGTCAGCTGTAGTCTGAGCGGTGTGTTCACATACAGCTTTATGGTCCAGATGCTGCCGACACTGACGGTTTTTGTCACTGCTAGTTCTTTGAAGTCAGCTTGGTGTGTCATGATGATCAGGCTACATTTAATTCAGGTGTGCCTCATCACTTGTCACCTGTCCTGGTTTTTACCATGCCTGTCCTCTCTCTCACACCTGCACCTGTAAGGAACCTGATGAATAGCTGTGATTTAAGCGATGGGGTGTGATTAATAATAAGGGGGATGCCACTGTTCCATCACATTTGTTAATTATAAGGTAAGGTAACAATTTAGTTTTGATGCATCTTACAGCACTGCCATAGTGTAGCCAGTAGGTTATTGTTGGTGCGACTTGGCCCTTTAATTTAAAGTGTGCAACTATTCATTTAATGTCTTAGGGTGTAATAACACTAGGCAGTTTGAACCGTGCCCGAGTGCGTTTGACCACCAAAGCGCGGTTCGTTTGACTAGTGTGAGTGATCGAACCGTGCCCGGGCATGGTTCGTTTAGCAGTCTCTGGCCCGCTTGGAAGAGGTGTGCCAGAGCACGGCTCGGGCGCAGTTTGCATTAGTGTGTGAGCGCTAACCGTGCTGGAGTACGGAAACAGGATGCGCGACGTCACGTTTTTGCAACGCTCCAAAACCAACATGGCAGGGAAAAGGTCGCTTCAGTCTACGGCAGAGGTGCAATGTCTGTTTAACAATAGGCTGTAAGAGGGCTGCAGACCAAACGACTCAAAATTACTATCCACAAAATAAACAGAACCATGGACTCCATCACGCTCTCCCTGTTTATTCTGAAACCGTCGCACCATAATGACACAAGCGTGCTCCGGCATGAATGCTGAAGACCTGTGTGAAGGAGGCCCTGTTCATGGCAACCATGCCTAGTGTGAGTACTAGAGGTCTTCACGGATCCAAAAATTTGTCCCCGAACCCGAAGAGACCTGTAAATGTGCTGGACGGAACCGACCCGAACCCGTATTTTATTTTAAAGTGGTACCCGAGCTAATATGAATGTTGTTGTGAAAGATCTTATAGATCAAACCCAATTGGTTTTGATAATGACAGCCACAAGGCTCGTCCTGCTCACAACACTCACTTGCTGCCGCAGGCCTAGACAGTTTCCTACAACTGTTAATAGATATTGAACACACTCAATTAACATCCTACACATCACGCTAGTGACAATTGGGTCACTTATCGACGTTGTTCTTCCGACTCGAGTGCTGCATCTTTACGTGATTTCTTTGAGTTTGTGCAATGGAAAACAACTTAAGACGACGAGAAAGGTGGAGTGGATGAAGGGTGGGGATGCAGAGAGAGTGAGGTGGCAGGGTGGAGAACTATAGAGAGACTGAGAGCGAGAGGTGGGCGGGATCCAGAGAGAGAGGGAAAATGAGTCAGCTGATATACCTCCCAGTTTCCATGACAACCAGAGGCCTTTCCCACCCACTCTCCCCTTATTCTCTGTTTTTCGCTCCCACCCCGGCCCACTCGCTCTCGTTTTCTCTCATTTGTTTCCTCCTAACACCTCCAGTTACACAACTCGTCTATATAACCTCTGTCTGTACTAATTTATAAGATATGAAAAGGGTTATAATCTCCTACATTTACTTGTGATTTAGAGTGCAGGTTTATTAGAAAGCGACGATTTTGTTCTCTTTGACTCGTTGGAAATGGTGCTTGTTCACAAATGTTTTATGCAAAATTCCAGAGTTAAATTCGTAACTTTGGATGGAAACCAAGCTGCAGATGTAACCCAACAACTGCCAAGCAATTTGCTAAAAACACTTTATCAACCACGTAGCAACACTCTGACAACCACCCACAACATCTTATCATCATGGAACTGAGTTTAACACGGATAGGCAGCACAAGTTTATGGTTTAGGTGCAGTGTTTCCTTGCTGATTGTGAAAATGCACCGACCTCTCTGTTTGCATGAAGTGTCGTTCAGGAATTAGTTTCAAACTTTTCATTTGCTTTATTACCTCACTGAAAGCACAAACACACAGGCCTTAGGGTTACTTAGAAGTCTCACTGCAGAGGGAGTTAAGTGGGTGTAGCTTGCGCGCACACACACACACACACACACAGATCTTTGTGTATGTGTGTATAAATGTGTGTGTCTGGGTTTGGCTGTGTTGAACTGGACTCGTGCCAGCTTCAGGCCTTCTTCTCTGTAGCGCAGAGGCCCATTGTTCCTGTGTTTTGTGGAGCTGCTGCACAGCTGAGCATGAGCGCTCCGTACCCTCCCTTTTCTTTCTGTCCTTCATAATCTCCTTCCTCGCCTCGTTTGCTCTTCCATATTCGTTCCTTATCTCCCTTATACCCTAGTTTTCCTCACAGTTTTTTTCTATTTTTGTGCTTCCACAGAAACAAGAGCCGTTAGACGATTACCCCGAGCCTACAGACCTCAAAATCAAATCCTCGCCCCCTCCGCTCCGTGACATCAGCACCCAACACAACGATGATGATCAGACGGAACCAGTGGACCTGTCCCTCAACAAGCCCCGCCCCTCCCTTCCGGTGGCCACGGCAACCTTCACCCCTGTAAACCTGCCTCCTCAGAACATCACGACGAGTGCCACCATCCCAGCCGTGCTGTCGCCAGGCTCCATCCTGGCGTCCACGCAAGGGGTCGGAGGTCAGCAGATTCTGCATGTGATCCACACCATACCCTCCGTGAACATGCCCAGTAAAATGGGGCAGCTGCAGACCATCCCCGTGGTGGTGCAGTCCTTACCAGTGGTCTACACTACCTTACCCACAGACGGAGTGGCTACCGCCGCCATCACAGTACCTCTCATCGGAAGTGACGGCCGGTCGGAGGGGTCAGGTAATATGACTGCGTCCTGTTGCACATGCTCAGTTGTAGCAATGAGCTTCCACAACCTCATAAATCTACATAATATCTACAATCATGAACCTGTTCTTTTTTAGAACCCTTTTCATTTTTGTTTCACATATGTTTTTCTTACGGTTTGGTTCCGTTAGCATTTCTAGAGCGTAGCATGTGAGTGACGGGACTATGAGTTTGATACATGAAATGTATTTTGTTTTATTTACATGCCCATCAGTGGTTTCATAAGCTTAATTTAAAAACTATTTAATAAAAACAAAAACCTCTACTACTACTAATAAGCTTTAAAATGCCAGTTAATTTTTTAAAATAGTTTTTATATTAAAATATATTTATTATTAGTATTATTATTTATTTATTTTAATATAAATATATTAAAAAGAAACATTTAAATATATACAAATATGAATATATATATATATTCATATTTTAATATAAAAAAGAGCAAATACATATTAATAATTAATATAATTATTATTATAATTAATGTTTAAATCAATGTATTATTATTTTTTATGATTGGGGTCAGTAGGATACAATACTTTTTGTTTTTTATTCATCAAGGATGCATCAAATTGTGCATTTCTGTTTTAAATCAGTGCTCTTCTGATGTCAATCAAAGAACCCTGAATTCATTTTTAACATTATTTATGATAAGAAATGTTTTTCAATCACAAAATTAGTATATTAGAATTATGTAGAGTTTTAAAGAATCATGTTATAATGAACGGAAAATGTGTTCCGATAGAAAACAGGTAATTTTAAATATACTAATATTTCAGTTTTTATTTTTATTTTATAATTTGGACTTCTTTCAAAAACATGCAAAACGTCCTACTGCCCTCAAACATTTGAACGGTACTGTATTTCATCACTGGGTTTGGTCATTTTGTGTGTTTCTATATAATTGAACTGAATAGATGCAGATATATGCAACAACATTTTTTACTTAACTCACAGATTTTTTAATTTCTCAAACTGCATCAAATTGCATAAGACATGGGAATACAAATCTGCTTTCATTCAGTAATGTGTTAAGATCAGTTCTAATAACTTTTGAAGGCCCAAGATCAGTTTTTAGAATGAGAATTCAGCATTTGTAGTGTTGAATTGGATGAATCTTTTAATGCTTTTCAACCCGTTTAGTTTGAACAATGTTGTTGAACTCTGAAAGGATTCATCTCATGATGACAGCTACTGCAAGAGCAGTAAATGCACCAAGTCTTATTTTCGAAATATCATCTATTCTTTCTTCCTCTAAACTACTAAAAGTCTCTTTAAGAAACCCGAATCACTAAATGGAATAGAAGCAGAATCATTAATTACTTTACAATTCCCGTCCATATTCAACAGAGTGACATGATCTTACTCGAATTAAAATGTTCTTGTAGGTATGCGTGAAGTGCCACTGAAAAGCAAGAATGCAAATATGAGCCTGGGATGGATCTTGTGTCCTCTTTTTGAAACTGCTGATCATCTGTCCACCCATTTTCTTTACGCAGTCACACCCTTGGTCTCGCCCTCTTGAAGTTTCGTGCCATTGCAGTTTAGTTATCAGCATAAAGACGCTGCTTCATCCCACACATGTGGACTTGCATATAAAAGACACAAAAGAGGATTTCAGGGTGAGGCAGATGCAAGCTTAAACTTTTAATTAAAGGAGATAATAAAGCAAATCTTACCGGTTTTTATTAAACAGCTGTTATTAAATAGAAATTGCTTCGTAAAAATGTACACGCCGTTACAGTTTCACTCATGTTCCTAAATCCTTTTTGTTTCAAACAAACATGTTTCATCAGCTTTTGACAAGTTGTTTAACTTAAGCCAGGACAAATTAGAAAACTTCACCATGGTAGCATAGTTTCCCACAAATGCCACAGTTACAATGGTTATTAGTGGTCTTACTAGGCACTATTATTATTTCTCAGTTTCAGGGGTTTGTTGAAATTCCTAAACCAATGCATTAAGCTTTGGTGCACAATTTGTCCCGAGACGAACTTGTGGTTGCTGTGCTACATTTTTAAGAGAGGAAACCATCAGTGTTTAGGTGTAAGACTTTTAACACTTTTCTTCCCCAAAATTTGCGTTTTTCCATGCTTCACCCCTCTTCACAGTGAAATGGTTCGGTCCACTTGAGCCTTTTTCTTTCCCTATTGCCCATTTAATCTCACGGCTTTCAACCTCCCGTGAAAGACACCATGCAGGTCTTGGACCGTAATAAGAACATTAAAACACACAAAAAAATGCTGAATGAAATGTGCTGAATGTTTTTTAATAGGAAAACCCCACCCAAATAAAACTATGAAGAAACACTAATGCTTGTTTAACACACTAATACAACCCCAAAGTCTAAACTCAGGGAGGGGTTGTGCTTGGCTGTTTTTATTTCGGTTATTAACTTCGTGTGTAGCTCAGAGAAACCCAGTTGAATGTAATGGACACATTATGAAGGTCAGTGAATTGTGTTATTTGGGTGGGGACCATCTTCAAAGAGACCGTAAAGTAGATCAGTTTTTTTTGGACTCATTTTATGGGAAAATTACCAAGGTGGAGGACTCGGTGTGCTTTTTTAACAGGCCCATTGCACCTCGCATTGTTTCTAGTGAGAGGCTATCTAAGAGGTATCTATGGGCTTTTGAGTAATGTGGGGCAGTTGGGTTTGGGGAGAGGAGACGATTAATGAATGGGCAGCACCCTTCCCCCTTTATTTAGAAGGGAAGGTAATCTTTGAATACTCTAGGGCTTCTACAAATCATGTGGCAGGTTAAAGGTCACGACCAGAGATCTTAACTGTCCACACCCTGTGTCAATATAGATCATGTATTTAACTTTTTGATGCCAGAAAACACAACGAAGACTTCACCCAAATTTATAGTAATAGTCTGAATCATATTAGGCCCTGGAAGTGATGTTGTTTGAATTACATTTATGCTGTTAAGTCTTTATGTATTTGATAACATGTGAACTGAACAACATTTACAGTTGGGGTCTAAAGTATGAGACCACAGATCTGCGAACTCCTTTGTATTTATGATATTTATCAAATCGGTAGGGTCTGGAAACAGAGCTGTTTTTTATTGAGAACCACTTCCATTAAAAAAACAGTACGGGAACCAAAAATATAGGTCAGCTCTGTTAATAATGTGCATTCTTGCATGCATACAAAATGCTCTGGTGGCACCGCAACACTTTCCAAATAAAATTATTATTATTTTAGTGGCTCAAAACGAAACAAAGCATTTTTTGAGACAACATGCAGCTATTGCATATTATGTATTTTACAAAAATTAATCAAAATGAAAATAACGATTTGAAAAAATAAAATAAATAAATACAGGATAAAACTTATTTCATGTGAGCTAGTTGTAAAGTTTCTAATTTTTATTGTTTAACTTTATTTACTATCACGTAAAACTATATGAAAAAAAATTAAAAAGCAGCTTAAAAACAGATAAAAAAAAATACAAATTACTTATTTAAATTAAATTGAAAAACAGAATAATTTTTATTTTATATTCATAGTTATAGGAATAAAAGTTGAGATACTTTAAAAACAAAAGCTGAAATTCTTCTTAATATTACAGTTGATAATTTCACTCAGATTTCTTTTTTCTTTTTTTCCCAGTGCGTATAAAGCCAGGCTCAACCTCTCCAGTTGAGTATCAGTCTGAAAGTGATGCTGAGAGCGGCACAGAGTCTGGATCGGCCTCTTTCAGCACACAAGGGATGGAACCCAGGTGAGAGACAATGTGTCTGCATAGCCATGTACATCTGTATATCTCATTGTTAGGATATATATATATATATATATATATATATGGTAGAGCGTCTGACATCCTGGTCTAATGGCATCACTGCACCACTCCTCTGGACGATTATGTAACCTTCAGCACACTGGAGGCCCGTGGCTCTTTTTTGCGTTGATTATAAGCTGGATGCATGCTCTTCTGTTGGGTGTGTGTGAGTGTGTTGCTGGGCAGGGTTCTCTCTAAACTGGGTGTAAACAATGTTACATAACTTGCAATGTCGTCACACCTTTGAAAGCGGGAGTAAAATGCAAAGGACACACAGAAGTGGCAGGGTAATGGGGCAGGATGGAGAACAAGAAGGTCTTTTGCCGGTGTGTGTATAATTGTTTGGACAATCAGATGATTGCTGGGAGAGAAAATTCGATGGAAATGAGTTGGGAGAAAGAGGGGAAAGGGAGTGAACTGGTTTGCAGCCAGGGAGGGGAAAGGAAGAGGCTGAGAAAAAGAAAGACAGAGGAAGGAAAGGAGGGGAGAGAGGCACAGGCTGAAAAAAAAAAATCGCAGGGGGTGGGGGGAAAGGAGCGGGAAGGGAAAGGGAGAGAGATCGGCATTGAACTGGAAGCTCTCCAGCTGTATGGAATTTAGGTACACTTATATTCCTGCTCTTCAGCCCTCCCTGGTGGCCAGCTTGGATGGTTGCACCAGGGGTCAAGCCATGGTTTTTACTCCCCTGTGATGCCCCAGAATAATTTTAAGTAGCCTTTTTACACTGCCAGATGTCCGATCTGTGCATTAAAATAAATAAATGCCATTGTGCTTTTCAAAGGTTTTTATGTAACATAGTAACAATAAAAATAAGACAAATAATATATAATTTATACGGAACTTCAAATAAATTGAAAAATGTTTTCCAAACAGGTTTCTCATACGCATCTGGAGTTGTTCAGACAAACAGGAAGTCCCAATTAGGGCTTGGCTTTATTTATTTATCATATTTTATATATATTTTTTTTTCATTAGATTTATTATCAAATAAAATGTTACATTAATTACGGAAGCGTAAGGGCATGTAGGCTAGTAAATGGAACACCCAAAAAAGGGTGATTCATTTGAAAACGTATTGGTTCATCGTGCGGTGACTCTTCACCTCCAGATTCTTGTGTGCAATGTCCAGGAAACTTATTTTAAAAAGTTTCCCTGTTTTTATGATTATATGCCACGCCTATATTATTGTATGCTTTTATTGCATCATGTAATTTGAACACTGTAATCCCAAAGATATTTTGTAGATTAATCCGTTTCACTCATGAAGATGTTTGTACCTGCATTCACATGCACAAAGGCTCCCTAGATTATCGGATGGGTTTAGGTACGACTTGATCTAGTCGCCACACCTTAATGACTAAACCTTGTTTTGTTCTCAGTATGAATACAGATGTGGACATCCAAGTTGACCCTGATTCGCCAGACATGAAGAGAAGGCGCGTACACATGTGCGATTATGACGGCTGCAACAAAGTGTACACCAAGAGCTCGCATCTAAAAGCCCATCGCAGAATACACACAGGTATACCTATTTCACATCAGTTTTATATAATGCAGCATTACAGCGATGAACAAGAAAATTGTGATTCAGTGATGACAAGAGAATTCAGTTCTGCTTTTAAGCAGCTCTGAAAATATAATAGTAATCATTATTGACTTTATAAAGCAGAAAACTATGGAAGCCCATTTCTGCTACTATTGTAACTTTTCATCTCACAATTGTCATAATTGCATGATATAAACTCACAATTATGAGTTATAAAGTTCTATTTTGAGTGGGATTTATTATTATTTTTCTCAAAATTACAACTTTTATATCTTCCAATTTTGACCTTATAACTTTATATCTCATAATTCTGACTTTTATATCTCACAACTGAAGAAAATGTGACTTTATTACTCGTTTATATCTCACATTTCTAAGGAAAAAAGTCACAAGAAGCTTTTGTATTTTTTATTCAATGGCGGAAACTGGCTTCCATAGAAAACGGTGATGTCATCATCCAAATCAAATAAATGTGTGTTAATATATACAATATATATGTCGATTGACAGGTGAAAAGCCATACCAGTGCACATGGGAAGGCTGTACCTGGCGCTTTGCCCGCTCAGATGAGCTGACACGGCACTTTCGCAAGCACACAGGCATCAAACCCTTTCGTTGCACCGACTGCGATCGCAGCTTCTCCCGCTCTGACCACCTGGCACTTCACCGACGGCGCCACGTCATGATGTGAAACTCTTTGTGCTCCTCCCTCCTCAGCTCTCACCTCCCTGCCTGCTCCTCAGGAGACATGCACGCCCATCCGGGGGTTCCAAATGCTGTTGGCGTCACCTTCCCAGTCTCCAGATGTGAACATATGTGTTAAATATGGAGGTATAAGGGGTGGCACGACCATATTGGTGACCCCTACTGATCAGAACATGGCTGCATTTTTTTGCCATGCTTCCAGAAGCCACAAACCACCCGTCCACTGATGACCTCCATCTCAACGCCTGATCATTAGCCATTACTTGAAGGGACTACAAGAAAGGCAAACTGCACGCAGCACTGCTATATAACTATAACCGAGAATGATGACTGGGGAAGGTACCCCTTATTGTGATGATTCTTTTAAAACAAGTACAGAAAAAAGCGAGAAAGTAAAGGATTTTATGCAAGACGGATGCAAGATGGTGAGGAGAAGGTAGAATTATGTAATGCATTTGATTTTAATGAGATGGGTGGGTTGGAGAGGCATCTACAGCTGCCTTGTTGAATTCTTATATTTTATCCAAACTTTTTGTTGTACTAAATTTGTATACACATGCTCTACATGCGTCTGTACGTTTCTGTGTGGATGGAAATTGGCGTAGAGCGCATAGTAAAGACAGCTGGAGATGTACCATGCCCTCTTTTAGTGTTTGCTTGTTTTGTCTTTTAACAAATCAGTTTGGGTAATTTTCTGATATCTACCCTAACCCAAATGAGAAGTAGAGGCAGGGGGCTGACAAGACTGTGAATTTTTGTACTTATTTTTTCTTTATAAGTATGTGTTGTCTAAGCATCTTCCCAAAAATAGTTTGGCGCAAAAAACAGTATTTTCTTTTCTTTTTTTTATTATTATTAATTTTATTGCCATTGATGGCGTCTAACAGAATTAACACCCATCCGAAGGTGTTCTTTATCTTTATCTAACCTTCAGATATTATTTCATAAGGCTGTGAAAAAAAAGGTTTTAAAAAAGAAGCATAACTTACAGGGAAAGGGAGAGCTTACTAAATTGAGGTGTGTGTGTGTGTGTGTGTCTGAGTGCGTGTGTGTGTGTCTGTGTATAAGCACACTTGTTTGCATATTTGTAAAGAAGACATAATCAGAGATATATTAGTAGATATGTCTAGATGCATTGTTACTTCTAGCCCATCAGAGCCTTAATTGAAGTAAACTGGTTTTCGGAGTTCCTCAGGGTTCGATACTGGGACCCCTATTTTTTTGAGGCACCCTGAAAATCCATATTTGCACCTAGTTCAGTGACAAAACATGTCTTAACAGCTCCTGCCCGGATATGCATGATATGCAAAACTACCCTCCCCCAACCTCCCTTTCAAAATGCTGTTGATGTTACTCGACATTAGCGTAAAAAAAAAAAAATATTGGGCACAGTCCACATAAATCTGAGGAGAAGGGTGTCTTTGACACAATTCTTCCGTCTAGCTAGCACTCATAGCCATGGTCATAATTTCAATCGCTAGCAGCTGATGAAGTACGCATCAAGCCTTTATTTCAGAAACAATGCTTGTTCGATTCCAGCCTTTGAGAGTAAAGTGCATGTCTGCAGCAGCTGCACGACCTTCAGAGAGCAATGCAGTCATAAGATTTTGTATCGTTCTCTTGCTTCAACTCAAAAACGTGACTAAGCACATCTTTCTAGTAGAGTATATGCATTTGATTGCGATCCTTTTTCTTTCTTTTTGGAACTGTTTATAGACATACAGACAATGAATAATTAAAGAGTTAATGTACATACTGTATATAATTACAAAGTTCTTGAATAAATGTAACGGGTGGATTTCTATTTTTAACACTGACTAGATAATGTGAAATACTCGTTTTCTTTTTCTTTTCGTTTCTTTGAAATGTATTTTTTTTTCTTTTTTAATCCCTTGAAATGATTTCCCAATGTGTTGTACACCCCCAAAAGTGTTGCATGGAGAGTAGTTTTTTTTTTTTTTCTTTTTCTTTTTTTTGTGAAGTCGGTGAGCATGTCAAAGCGTTGATGCCAGACTGACAGACGTGGCCTATAAGCACTGATAATCCACATGAAATCTGTAATTTGGTAAAACGCATATCTTCATATCATCCTAAATTGACATTATTCCAAGTCGCCGTAATCTTAGGAGTCATCCCCTTATCAATGTTTAAGTGCCCACGACTGAAATTTGTGACATCCTCGTCTATCTGAGCATGTTTGCATTCATCACTTGTATCTGATTTGTTTAAAATAGTGTGCGACCTTGTGCTCGAATCATGAAAGATTTTGGGTTTCGTGTGAGTGTATGTGTGCAAGTGTGATTATCATTATGGGCCAGTACTATATTACTCAGTGCAATGCAGTTATCATTATAACAGAAACAAGTAATTAATGTTATTTCTTTTGTATTTGTACAGAACAAGTGTGTAAAGATCAGCGAGGAAAACACAAGCTTTTTGATACTGTGAGAAATGGTGTTAAAAGTCAGTTTCCCCTGTACAGTTGTGATTACCCACTCCTTTTATAGAATAAAATGTTTTTGGTGCAACAAGAAGTGTTGTGTGTTATAATTCAGGTACAGTCTAATTGTAACCGGTAATTTTTCCTAATAGGATGTTTAATTATTAACTTATTTCTGGCTTGCTTGGCACTTTTTTACAGGAATATATATCCTACTTAATAAAATCACGTCGCTCACGCTGGTATTAATCGCATTATAGAGTTTACATGCTTATTTCGTTTGTTCAAATGCATAAATGATCCAAATAAACAATTCAGTGACTTCTGTGCAACCATGTGGCGGTAGTGATATGTCCTGTAGTTGTTTCAAGTCTTTCCTCTGGCGCCCTCTAGTGGTGTACACGTAATTTACGTCAAAGCACTCTGTGGTTGTGCAAAATGTCAGTGTCCCCTTTTAGTGTCTTATCATTCCACTTATATCAAGTAGGTAAATATGTGTTATGGTGAAATATTTTATCATTTTGTCAATAAAAAAATTGCCCGGCATGGTCTAACCACTGAAGTCAAAGTCCAACGTTGTAACTCGGTCAGGACTTTAAAGTTCATATTAAGTGGTGATAGCTCTTTGTTTGTTCCTGAAATTATATTACCCCAGTGTCTGCGGGGATAAATTATGGTCAAAACACAATCTTTATGACACTCACTTCTCAAATGGTGCAATAATGATTAACACTGACCCTAAGACACAAGCGACGCGCATTTATTGATCGTTCTTTACTTATCCAATCTGAAATATTTGTGTTTTATTTTAAAAGGACAGGTGAAACTATCTGACCGGCTTTATTTCTGTCAAGAAGCAGGGCAAGTTTAAACTGGATTCGCGCTGCTGCGTTAAGCACAGTTAACACCTCAGGAATGAGCGAGGCTTAAACAGATTCTCAAAGACCTCTACTTTTCTTCGGCGCAGTAGCTCTCACTGCGTTTTTAAATGGTTCACATGTTTTCATTTCCACAAAACACATGCTGTATTATAGTAAAATGGGTGTTCCCCTCATAAGTCATCCGCTGTTATTGTAGGCTGGATTTCAATCAGTAAATTATCTTGTCATACTGTAATTATTAACAATTTCAGCTAAAAGTTGTTCCCCACCCAATTTTATTCTTTTGCTAACTGCAGTTGTTAGTACGATTATTTGAATAAGCTGACTCACTGTTTTAACAATACGTTTAACAATGTACGTTTCAAATGTAATACTTAACAAAACAGGCGTGTATGTTTAATACACCATTTTGGACAAAATTAGAAAAATGTTTGCCTTAATGCTATATATAAACAGTTGAAAAACTCTTCGTTATGTGCCTAGGCATATTCCCTCAGCAGTTATTTCTAAGTCAAGGTTAGAACAATAATTAACTACAACAGTTGTAGAGGTAATCAATCCTTAAATGTCTTACTAGTTTTAAAAGTAGCTATAGCCTACATAGATGCATACAGTACGCAAAAGTCACCATATAATATTTCCAAGAACATTGTACCTCATACAACACGGCTAGGTAGGTTATATCAAACTAACATTCCAGTACAGACTTTATTTCCAACCCTAGGACCTTATATAAAACGCTGACAAAAAAAATTCAACAAGAATGTTGTAATTATGTAAATGTCATTATTCTTTTATTTTCCAAAATTCTGTATTCAAACAGATACATACAAAATGCTAAACTGATCACTTAGTATGCAAGATCTACAAACTCAATTCACCCACATTAAAAAAAAAAAAAGGAAATCCCATTTGTTCATAACAAAAACAATTATGTTCAAAGAGTGAAGTATTTACACAAAGTTTAACTTTAACTACAGTATGTACAGTATTTTTTGATCCACCAGAGTTCCCCTCATAAGTGAAGGACATGTACACAAACAAAGGGAACTTGAGAACTTTGAGATTTTTTTCAAGCGTTTATAAACTGCAGTCACTACGCTGCATAGAGCCCAAGACAGGTCACAAGGGCATTACAAAAGGTAAAAGCTACAATGTCCACAACTAATATGAATAATTTGTTCTTGGGGAAAATGTGAGGGACTGATGCACTTTCTTCATTTCTTTTAAATTACAGATGACAATGCTGCATTTCGTTTTGCATAAAACAATCAACTGTCTTGTGAAATACATATGAAAAGCTAATATTCTTCTGGAAATTTGGCACACATGCTCAAATGCTTTTGTGAGCTCATTCGTCAGTCTTTTTTTTTTTGGCATTTAAAGAGCCGAAACGTCAAAAAGATGACTGATCTGAGCACTTTTTGTTTAACAGTCTCATAAAGCTCTGTATCCATGGAACTGTGTGAACAGCAAATATTAGAGTTGCTTTTTTTATCATAGCATCTTACCCAAAAGCAAACAGCTTTTTGTGAGGGGGAAATTCCATATAAATATTGTGTTATTGTCATCCAAAATTAACAATTAACTATTACTTGGAATTAATAAATCGAACTTTACATTTCAAGTTATTAGGAAGACGGCCCCAAAGGAACATTTTCAAATTTAGTCAGACAAAGTGGATGGAGGTCAAGTATAAAACTAATAACATCTTTTCACATTAATCTACAGACATACACACATACAAAACATATGTACAGTAGTATACATTCTGCTGGAGCTGTTTGTTGTGATGCTGTTGTGATGTCCAGTCCTCTTAATAACAAATGTTTGGAGTGCTGGTATGGCAGAGCTTTCATTGGTTTGATCTTCTTACATGACTGTGAAATATTTAGAACGATAAAACTGTTATTAAAGTTGAAAAAGTAAGGATTAGTTTTGATGGCGCTTCATGTGCAGTGCCAGGTGGTCTGAGCGAGAGAAGCAGCGACTGCAGGCCACACATTTGAAGGGTTTTGCGCCGGTGTGTTTGCGGTAATGCCGCGTCAGTTCGTCCGAGCGGGCAAAACGCCAGTCACATCCTTCCCAACTGCATCGGTATGGCTTCTCACCTACAAAAAAAATCACAACAAAAAGTTAGATGGTGTTGATTTACCTTTAAACAGCTTTATGCATCTTTTTTTTTGCTGCAACGTAATCTACTCCTGTGGTTGCAAAACTGAATTTTACGAGGTGGCTAATTCGCATGACCTGACTTGTACGAGTTTTGCTAAATCGTATGTATTTAGTTAGTACGGATTTGTACAAACGAAACATACCCATCACTGGGGCTTAGACAAATTGTACAAAATCGAATACAAATTCGTACAAATTAGCCACCTCATAAAATACATGCAAATTGGTCAGACAGAAGCCATTACTTAATCTTTAGTGTCACATGATCCTTCTGAAATCATTTTAACATATTGATTCTGTGCTCAGTTATGATCCATGGTTATTATTATGTAGAAAATGTTTTACTGCTTAATATGTTTGTGAATAAAACGTTTATTAAATGTTTTTTTTGGTTTACTGACGCTTTTGATCATCGTAATGCATCCTTGCTCAATAAAAAATCTTATAGCTCACGGAAGTGTCTCATGGTTCCCATAATATTAAGCAGCAAAAACAATTAGCAACATTAATAAAATGTCTTTCTTGAGCAGCAAATCAGAATCTTAAAACGACTGGACTTTGACTCTAAAGACTGGAGTAATAATGCTGAAAATTCAGCTTTGCCATGATAGGAACAAATTACATTTTACAATATATTGAAATATCCAAGTTACTTCAAAAAGCAACTACTCTAAACTTCATTCCAAATTCTGAGTTATTCCATACTTTAATCTGCCCAGCAGAAAACTTCCCCCAAAATAAATGACTGTCATTTATTTTTATCCAAGGCGGCGTTTCAAAGACCAGGCTCATATAACGTCCAGCTTGAACGAGTTACAGTGTGCATCGTGACATTTTTAAATGGCAGTTATACAGGAATTAGACCTGTATGTGCTTGTGGTTTAGAGAGTAATACAACTCCCATGTGTAAACACGGAAGTCATTTCCATGGTGCATAGCACACGCTGATAAGATCTGACATTGAGCGTGGCTTTTCAGGATTCAGTGCTGTGGCAAACCTCACAGAGTGAACAGATAATGGTCATTCAACACGTGTGACCCTAAACTACCACTCTATCTGTATGTTTGCGCTTGATGGAGGGGAAAGAGAAACAAAATCAGAGAGGATTTCCAATACACTTTCAATTTTTAATTCAAATCATTTATGTGTTCCAAATGTCAAATCAAAAGTAAAATTTTGTTGACATTATTTCACGACAACTACAATTTGACTGACAGATGTACAATAGCTAAGGAATTATCCATGAATATTTCTTATCGCCCATCCATATACAGCAATACACAGCATAATTTATATATTTGTTTATTTATGAATTTATTCCTGTGATGCAAAGATACATTTTCGGCAGCCATATACAACGACAAAGACACTTTTAACTTTCAGTTGTCACTTAGGACCTGATTTTAGTCCAATAAACACTAGTTTTCCATAAGTGGTATTTAACCACATAACATCAAACAATAATTGTTGCTTTGAAACACAATGTTTCAGTCCTCCTTCTAATTTCACCACAGTGAAACTACACAGCTCTCAATCTTAGCTTTGCACTCATTCCTCCTTTATACCGTGCTTTTTCTATACTTAAAACCAGAATTCGAAAGGAGATGAACAAATGTCCTCTTAATCTGGAAAAGGCTTCCAGTAGCTCAGGGTCTTGAACAAGTTAATGCACCCCTTCAAACACTTCAGACAACAGAGATATTATTTGGTTAGCTGGAGGTTGGGCAACGGATAATCTGTTATCGCTAAAGCATTTTTACTGCTCACACAACCATTAAAAAGATGCAAGACAAAGATGATTAGCAATATTCAACGTCTACATTTATTTCACCATCACAATAATGTTAAGAACAACAATCAGCATGAACCTGCTTCCACAATAAATACTAACCAATAGCGACAATCGCTAATAATCACCACTAACTTGCGTGGATACCCATAAAATGGCAATTGTAAGGTTTTTATCAGGGGCCTCTGTTTGAGGAAGGTGGGCAACAAGTTCCATTACTACGATAATGCAAGTCTTTCACAAGTGCACCGGGTGCCCTCGAAGCAATTAGCTGAAAAGTTATCAAAAGCGTTGTGAAATCTGTTTAGGTAGTGAACGCAGTCTGAGGCTTCTAGAATATATCCTGTAACATTCCCGTAAAGCAAGTTTAGATATGCTTCACCAAACTGGCAAATTGTTTCTTTTTTTGAAGAGCCGCAAGCATAATCCAAGCTAGCTGCTTAGATTACTGCTTAAGTTACAAAGCTAACAACAAGTTCTGCAGGCTTGTATTTAATTACTTTGTTAGAGCACATCTAGTACATTCTGACATACTTTTTAATCATGAATAGAACATATAATTCCTGAAGACATCAAAATTACACGTGTTATTGGCCTGCTCTGACTTTCATCTGTCAGCACGGAATGTTCTGGGGCACTTAAACTCTTGTTTGACAGCTTTCAGTGTGGCGAGATCATTCCCAACCCCCTACATCTTTTGAAACTCCACACCATGTTCACCTGAGGAGTGACTACGTGACCTGTGACAACATAAACACACCATACAGATGGACAGAGAGCCAAACAACAGAAAAAAGCTTCCTGCACCATGTTCAGTTTTATATGAAACATATGAACATTAATCATGTTATTAAATTGGTTGTTGTATATATTGAAGCTATGACTAAAAGATTAACATGACAACACGTTTGAAATTAATGCAACAAAAACTAATGAACATAATTCAGTAACACTTTAGAATAGAGAACACATATTTAGAGTTTTCCCTGAACAAACTCTTAATTTGCTGCTTATTAATAGTTACTAATAAACAAGCTAGCAAATAATGAGTATTGGTCCTTAAAATAAAATTGTTACCAATAAATTCTGACAGGATATCCTATTGCTATTATTTACTCTACATTAAAAAGCCAGTTGCTGTTAACAGGCAATTTTCATCATTATGTTTCAGTGGAAAAAATTATTTTAAAAATTACTTAAAGAAATAACAAATTTGAAATCTCAAAAAGCATTTTTAAACACTGGCAAGTTCCTTTTTCTTTTTTTAATGGTCCTAGATGGAAAACAGTGATGTGTGACATATTCATATTTTTTATTTTTCAATAATGTAATGCCTTCAATTTTTATTTTTTAATTTAGAGAGCTTTTCTCTGTAAATATTGACATATAACTGTAATTAATTTACTGTGATAATCATGTAATTTGTTTTTATTAATTGACAGCCTAATTATTATAATACATTTAACTATTTATTAAATATTCGTGTCTTTTATTATAGTGCAATAATACACAAGGCCATGTTGTACAGCGATTTTACCATGGTGGTTTAATGCCTAAAATGCCCCTTAAGTGTGATAAAATGAATGTAATCACATTGCCCAATCACTGCAATTCTTTTATTTTATCCAGGCTAACACGTTTTGCACAGTTTCAACATCTACTCTATTTCACAATGTACCACATGGGAACATGCATTTCGTACAAAGCTTAAAGAGATACGAAGATACCCCTAGGGTGCCAGTAAGTGAGAGTACAACAATAATAACACCTCAGGCTACAGGGAATCCCACTACATTCTCGGTGACCACCCCGAAATTATTCTAAAAGACTGAAGAAAGCGGTCACTAGGCGGAAAAGGTGCTTTTATCAGCTTAACGCCATGTGAACAAAATTACACTCATTGGTGTTGGGAGAGAAGATTTCGGTTTCATTCTAAAGTGTGGTGGGATTGCAGTGGGTTTCATCTTACACCGAGCTGAACACACTGAAACTGCCAACTTCTTTTCTCCCGGCGGTGCACTCCTCCCCTCTGAACGCAGACAGAAAAAGCAGGAGGAACAGGTTTTTCCTCCACCACTTGGCAATTTCCCCCTCGGGAAAGCATGCAGGGCTTGTACAGGCATGCAGACACAATGTGTATAAAAGCATGAAAAGAGAGTCAATTAATCTCTCCCTCCACCCTGTTCTCTGTCTTTCTACATCTCTTGTCCTTAGGCTGTCATCTCTGTGTGAGTAGTTGCAGATTTTGTGTTGATGGTACATTGCAACTGGTCAAGCAGTAACAACTTCTTCTAACTTTAGAAGTATAGTTAGCTCAACCTTATATTATTCCAAATCTGTATTACTTTTGAGCTTTTATAGAACGCAAAAGAAGAAAGTTTGAATAATGTACCCATCATAATTTTACATGCAGTTACAATTAAGTTAAAATTGATTCAGAAGACCTACAGTATGAACAACTTATGACCAATGAAGTCTTTCTTTCATTATTTAGTAAGTGAGCTGCAAATAATTACACAAATAATTAGTTTATACCCTCACTGAGCTTGACCTAAAAAAACTTTTAGTCTGATTGAAAGGAGTAGTATAAACATTAATACATAATGCATATGCTTATGTTCAAGCTAGCTTTCTCCAGTTCAGAACGGGCCATCTGGACAAGACATATGTGCAGAAATTTTGTTCAGAATACATGTAAATGACTATGTAAACCGGATTGCAGCTTTATATTTTTTATTATTTAAAGCACATTTTAGGTAGCCTGGGCCCGCCCATACTTCCTTTGATGCTACATTCATTTCACGAGCAAAGTTAGTCTGGCAAAGCTGCCGTTTTAGAGCATTTCTGTTCCCAAAAAAGTGGAAACCAATGAGAGACGAAGCCCCGGAAGTCGCGGAAGCCAGGCTACATTTTAGGCTTAATATTAAGAAATAAGTCTTGAGCGAAGTCTCCATTCTTTGTGACTGCATGGAAAAGTTCTTCAATTGACCCTTTTCTCAGCGTTTAGCAGAAGAAAGAATATCATACAGAGTTGGGATGACATTAGGGTGAATAAATTATTATATAATTTTTGTTTTTGGGTGTCTATATTAGAGTTTGATTCGATTTCTTCTTACCTGTGTGAGTCCTTTGATGTGCTTTCAAGTGAGAGCTCTTTGTGTAAACTTTGGTGCATCCTGGTACAGAGAAAAATTGCCCAGATGTTAGCTTACAAATGTCCCTGATAATCTCTGCTCATCTTCAGGATGGCATGGCACATGTAATCCGAAATGATTTACTGGAATGGCACACTAACCTGGGAAGTCACAATGATGAATCCTTCTCTTCTCCAGCTCAGGGTTGTTCCGTCGGTTGTATCTGGGTCCCGTGAGGACGCCCTGACCGTGGGCCATTAGCATGGAGTGAGGGGTCATCTGTCCAACCTTCATTCCAATTCTAGCCTGGTACGGTGGGGGAGGAGGGACAGAGGTAATGAGCTCTGCCTGGTTCTCAGGACTGCCGGGCTGGGAGTTGGGGGGTGATGGAGGCAAACTGTGCGGCTGGGGTGAAGTGTAGAACGGCTCGGGCATGACAAATTCACCAGATTGCGTTGTCAAGGCCACTGTGTTCAGGTTGAGCATGGTCCTGCTGGATGCACCGATTCCATTCATTGATTGACTCTGGGAGAAGGTCATTGTGGTAAGGTCGCTACTGCTGACAGGCATCTGGTAGACCGCAGGCTGCTGGGGGCCGATGTGGAGCTCGTCTGTGACGTTTATGTCAGGTTTGATAAAGAGGCTGTTCACCGTCTGGGGCACACTGAAGACGGAGGTGAATTCGGGCAATGTCTGAATGCTACAGGGTTCGTCCACTCCGGGCTCAGTTTTGATCTGATGCACCTGAGGTTTGTTTGGACGATAAAGCCCTGTGCGAAGGTGTGTGGTATTAGGCAGGATAACATTGATGTTGAGACTGTAAGGGATTGGCTTCTCATCTGCAAAATACTCATCCACCACTGAGGCGCTGTCCCGACGGTACTTCTTATCCGTAATGTTTGGGGCAACCAGTGGGGTGATCTGGGGCAAATATTTCTCCATCTCCATCCGTGTCTGAAACAAACAAGAAGATGATTAGAATACAGTGCACTACCTTTAAACACTATAGTGTGCATTGCTCCTGTTAATTCAATTGATTATTTTATCCCAATTTAACATCCATTTATTTGAATTTTCTTCAAAGGCATAACTAAAGAATTTTAAGTAGCAAAACAAGACCACAACCGAAATCCAAATTCTGCATTAATTTAATTGCATAGAATAGTATTTCTCAATTTAATTAAGTTCAATAAATGTTTTTATTTTGGATTGCATTCATTCAATGTTGATAGTTTTTTGCGCGCGTCTTGGTAATTGTATTAGCTTCCGTCAAACTGACTGACTTTTTTGCTTCACCACAGCTGTTTAAAAGATTGTATTTGAAAAAAGAGTCCTGGCAAGCATACACTATGTTATTGTCTTTCACAATTGATTTGTGATTGCAGCGCCAGGTACAAGCAGAGGGAGATCACAAAGGCAAGTTCAACGGAGCAGTTCTGCACGGCGCTCCAATGCAGCACAGAGTAAACAGAAACCTCATAGGTGTGGCGGCCATGAAGGATTGGAGCACAAAGCAAAACCAAAACAGTGACATGTGATAGCAAGAGGAGATATGTGCACAAACAATGAACAAAAATAGAACTCTAAAAACGAGTGCACCCGGGAGATCCATTCAGGTGCAACGGTGCTGTAAACTCCTGAGACTGATGAATGAGGGCATTTGTGCGATAATGAAGAACCAGATTTACCAAACCAGTCAATTGGCAAGTCAAATGTGTGATGATGAAATGGTTAGCACATGCAAAAACCTGAACAGCCTAAATACCTGTCTTGAACAAAACGTTCAGTGTTTACACAATTTGCAATGACTACAGCATGTGCTAACCAAAATAACCCCAAAAAATAAAGCACGAGACCACTAGTGAAAATACTTATGTTTAGAATGCTTCGAAGGCACATATTACATATAAAATTCTTTATATTATTTTATACAAAAATACATTTATGAATTTTTCAACATATTGCTTTAAAGACAGCAAAGCTCAAGCTACATGTGCTGCACTCTTAGAAACGTACTCATTGTATTCATGATGGTTTCTTGATTCTTGTTTCATATAATTATATATACATCATTTTCAAGTAAAGATTCGATTAAATGACTTGTGGTGTAACTATGAAGTAAAATGAATGACATTTGGAATTCACACCTTGAATACATGTGAGCACGTAATTCTAATCTTTTTTTAATTACTAAATTATTTTAAACATTATAAGAATATAAGTTCTCTTTTTTTAAGAACTTGAATGTCGTTGCAGACATTTGGACCCCACTTAAAACACACAGCTGCCTTTATTGTTGACCTTATTCCAGTCATTATATTTGACAATAAACATTTCAAAAGCACTGTAATGTCCAGCTGTCTGAAGTGGCAGCTATGTCAACAATAAGGCATGTATTGTCAAAATGCATTTCCTTGACAACCCACTGATGTGGTTTCATGTACAAATATCTTCATCCTTTCAGGTAAGTCATACCCTAACATGTGAGGTCATGTACTCTCGGGGAATGTACAATGAATGCTGACGCTTCTGCAACTTTTCATATCGCTGTGGATGAGCCATTTATTACAGACAATTGTACTCTCACAGTGTTAATGTCAACAATTCCACCTTCATCCCCATCGGCCAGCTTTGGAAAGTTAAAACCAGGTAATTAATGGAAAATAGCTTTCGATTTATCTCCAGACCTGGCAAGCGTACCGCCCCTGCCCTTAGTCCTGGGCACAAACAGGCCTTGTGTTGTGTGGTACTGGCAGAGAGGCAAGTGCCCTTGGCTACAGCTTCCGTTGGCCTTAGAGACCCGGTTCTGTTCACTGGGTTTCTGTGAGGAGAATGAACAGCAGCTGAACCCTGGCCCAAGAACTGAGTTAATGATTGGAGAACATTTACAACTCCTAAGTTATGTATTTTAGGGGCCGATAACGGCTGGGAGCCGAGTTAGGCATAAAAATAATCTTTGAGATAAATAAGCAGGAGGTTTCCGTGTTGTTCAGTGTCGACGTACGTTAAAAATATGGCTCACTTTCAAAAATTCTGGAAATCAAATGAATTAAGTACTTATGAATTAGTTTATCTTAGTCAAAAAAATAAAACATCTAAAGTGTTAAAATATAAAGATTGTTTTGTCCATATAGTCCAAGTCAAATAACATTAAGACATCATTTAATTAAAAAAATGAAACTTCTTTTCTATTTCACATTATGACATGGGAATATGTTTTTAATTTTGTTTTATTTTGCTGAAAAATGCCTTTAAGAATGCATTAAAATGCAAAATATATTTTTTATTAAAAAGTCTTATTATTTGTAAGGAGCACATAATGCTCAGAAGCATCGGAAATAGCATCTTCCGACGTGAGATTTCACAGCTTATTTCTAGAATCCCTGGAAGATCTTTTTCCTAATTTCAACACAAAAGGCCTTTCTATTCTTTTATGGCCTAAATGGAATTCAAAAAGATGGAGATTCGTCCACAGATCCCCATAAAACCAGACTGTTAGGCTTCTTGTCTGTTTACTGGAGCCATAACAGCACAAATCATCCGAGGGCAGCAGCAAGAGAAAACAAAACCTTTGAGACGAAAATGATGTTTTATGGCTTTGGGGGAAATAGATAACAGTTGTTTTGGCTCTCCAGGACCATGACTACTGAAGGAACCATCTTGACTGCTCTTCACAGCAGTGGATATGACTACTAACCGCTGGTTTTGTAATAGCAAATTAAAGTAAGTTACTACAATACAGACGCATGACACGGCAAAACGATGTAACTCAGCCATATCTTATGATTAGATGCACCAAATCAATCATGCAATTAAGATTATCTTTAATTATGATCATGACTTGGTTTCTGATTATTTTAGCAATATAGTTTAATTTAGACTATGACTTCTTTAAAGTACTTTAAAGGAGTACTTTTCCCAACAAGTACCGGGGGTCATGAGGTCAGACATGTGCTTCTCGTCACTAACCGAAAACAAGGGAACAGAGACCTATCAAGGCCCACGCTGCTTTCCTCAATGTAGCCAACAATCTACATGTTCCCTGTGGCCATTCAAACTTTTGAAGGAGTGCAATGAGATCATCAGTCATTGGCTCAGCCAGTCATAAACTGCTGGTGTTCTAGTTCGGATGCCATATGATCCGACACAGCACATTCGATTCACATTTTAGAACAAACATTTTTCAGTAGCCATTGTAGACTTACACATGATCATTAAAACAGAAAACAAAATAAAACATCAAAGAAATGTATAGCAGAAACTTATGGCCATTGTGATAGTTTAAAGGCAGCATGACCAAAGGCAAAAAGAACCAACTATAAAAAAATCTGAATCAATAAATACAGTTTAAATCTGAATGTTCTCTTGGGGCAAACTAGATCTTAAACTTTTGAATAATATATCACGGTGTTAAATAACACTATGATTTTCTACATCACGGTGCATTGAAGTTGCTGAGCATTTGTCTATTATTTAGCATTTGTCTATTATTATTTATTATTAGTAAGAGTCAAATATAAACTGTACTATGTACAGAACAGTATGAAGTTAGCGTTTATTATTGTTATATTACATTATATATTATTGGGAAACTGACATGCAAATTGAAAGATAAAAAAAAAGAAAAGAAATAATTTAATTCGGATTCTGATTTCAATTACTAAAATGTAAAAAAACAAGAAAACACTACATATATACTAACATACTAATAATACATTGCATAAGCAATTATTCATACTAATCATGCTACATTAGTAAATGCTTGGTTAAGTTGACCCTTATGTGAAGATGTAACATGCACACCTCAAACGAGAGCTCATACTGATAGAAATACCTGTAATATTTTAAAAAAAATTTGATAAACAATTCTTTACACGTCCAGAAAGACACTGGCATTACAGAAAGCCGCTCGAGAAGACCATTTTTTATTTTAGGAGAAAGCACTGAGCAAGTGCTTTCTCTTAAACGTGCATCTGTTGTAGTATACTTTCGGGAGGTTTAGGCAACAATATTTTTGTTTCCCAGTTTTAAGTCAGACACCACAGAGCGCCTGCCATACCTGAGCCATTTCGACAGCGTTTGTTGCTAGTCTCACCGGGGGTTTGACGTCCTCAAACACAGACGTGTCCTCCGGCCCATCCGCGCTGCACATCCGCACGGGTTTCAGCTGCGTGAAAACCGCCCTCTCTTCTGTGATCGGAGCGCCAACGGCCAGTCCTACACCTGCCATTTCTATATGCAAATATCGAATATTATGTTTTAATCTTATTTTTTAAGAATACACATATACGTAATTATTGTTTAACGTCCTTGTCGTTACATCCAGACGCGCGGTGTATCCAAAACCCTCCCTATGTCACTCAGGTAGCCTTACCTGTTGTAAAGTATCACGTTGGGAAAACGTAGTATCTGAGTGACAGCTGCGTTAGCCATTCAGAGCGAAGAGAAGAGCGCCTTCTCCAATCACAGAGCAGGTAGGCGTGGCTCACCTGAGAGGTGTATAACATGGAGGTGTTGCTTTTCTGTATACCCATCAGAAAAATTACACTGAGGCTACCATATTGTAAACAATTTATTTCTTTGCTCAGTATGAAAACGAACTTGTTTTGTGATGAGAACCCTGCTTGATTTATGAACCAAAATATCATGCTAATAAATGGTCTCAGCAGGACTCACAAGTCGGGTTTATTATCTGGTTTTGTACATCATCTTATCGCCCAACTATAGACAACAGGCACAAAACAGAACAAACCCAAGCTTGTTTATGGCTATTTGTTTACTTTATCAATTTCATTGCAGTTGAATAGTCGCAGGCTAAATTAATTCAGGTTTAAATACTGCATGATTCATTTTACACTATTCATAATTAAATTATTTCAATTGAATTGAATATAAACAACATAAGCATAAATAAATATATTTTATTACTTCACTCTCTCAGTCATGATAACATAATTCCATAGCTCCCACACAGACATTAGTGCATATTGTAACATATCTATGTATAGTGATGGTATTAAAGCAGACTAACTTACAAATGAAAATTTGTAAATCCCACTTCACCTGTAAGCTGTTATTGTTTTGTCTGAAGCGTATCTCAGGCAGAAACAAATCAGAGCACAAATCAGTTTCCATCAGACACCTCACATGAAGTACCAAACCAACCAGTTATATTTATCAGTGTTTCATTTCGCCATGAATTTCTAGAAGCAGCAATGTGGAAAAAGGATGAGAAAAAGTGATGGGTCGGAAACTGGATCGTCTGCATTCCTCCTGTTTTATCAAAGAGCCTGAGGACAGACGGGGTCAGTCAAAAACAGACGTGGTCACTGCAGGTGTCACTGTTTAGGGCCAATTCAGAGGGAACTGTAGTTGTTTGAGAGGTCAGACAAGGTGGAAACACCTGTTCCTGGGTTTAAATGGGGTTGCAGCATTACTAAAGTTACATGATGCAAAGATTCACTGAGCTCAGTGCAGTTTGCCAAAACTTGCCATGCATTGTGTAAAGTGCACATTATTTAATGCCAAAAAGGATAGTAATGTCTGCTTTTATGTAAAATTTGGTTAAGGTCACAGAGTTCTAAAAAAAAACAACAACTGCTGTTTCTTGTTATTAAAGGCTTATTATTATTTTTTATTTGAATGTTCATAAATTACATGGGCATACAGAGTGGGGAAGGGAATGACCTTGGTGACAGAACACTCTTTTCTAATTGTAATAGTTTGCAACAAAATATTGGTTGTCAGGACCTAACATTTCATAACATTCAGTACACTTTTAACATTTCAAAACATCTCATGCGCTGCATAATTTGAACCCATAATGAAGAATCAAGTTTTACTTGTGTGAATATATGTGTAGGATTTGCAGGGGTGCCGAAACGGGGGGAAGGTTTGATGATTTTTCACATGATATTAAACACATTTCAAAGGATCGATTAAACCTACAGCAGTGTTTTACTCTTAAAACATTGAAACCAATAGGTTTCAAAACAGCTAAAAATTGCTAAACTCACAGGATGTCCTGAAAACATTTGGATATAGAATGACTAGGATGCTGAATGTATGGTTATGCAGAATTTAGTGCACTAACTATTAAAGAATCTTGCCTGAGCACCTTGAGAGTGGCATGTGTGCTTGTGTAATCAACAGACCTGTCTTTGCCGGGCTCGTATCAAATTTGCATGGGCAATTGGTTGATGGATTGCGGTGAGTTTCAGTGTGTGGTTACTAGTGCTCTGCCTGCAATTGCTCACCTTCCTGAGCTCAAATTACATCAGCAGCTCTCTCACACACACTCCTGAACACGTGTGCTATGGGGCAATACACACGTATCCAATCGTGCTGCATTTCGATGCCGTTTTGCTTTTTTTTATGCCTCATTTGTCCAATTACAGCCTCAGAGAGTATGACAGATGTCCTAACGTGAACATTCACCATTTAGCATCTCACAAAATGGCCTCACAACAGCTCTGTAAATGAATATCTGAGCATTGAAAGTAACTGATGCATTCCGGGGGCCAGAGAGCCGGTGCCGGCTATGGATTTGAGAGCCAAATGTTGACTGAGGGAGGGTGTCCTTCAGCCCTGAATAGGCCCTGATTGTTCTTCCCTATTACAGCACTGAAGCTAAAATGTGTACTTTTCAATAAGCTAAGAATCAGCATTGATCTAAGCAAACCATGCAGTGCTAACCAACCGTGTACACACCCAGACTTTCATTGTGAAATGACAGAATAAGTAGTGTGACAAAAGGTGAAAAATTGATTTTTTTTGTTCCTCCGGTGAATACAATCCATGACCACTTTCTAAAACACAATGCTCATATGTAGAAATGCATTACAGTGTCCTATAAATCACAGTAGGGATTTTGTGCTGTCTGTACACTGAGAGTGTTTAGAAAAAATTAGCAGCATATGTCTCTATGCCTCTCATGCTTTCTCACATATAAATACATATACAAAACAATGTATGCCAAATCTAAAATATAACTTACGATTGCTTCTGGCTTTGAGTGACAGGATTTTGAAACCAAACATCTCTCTAGATCTGCAAACAATTCAGGAGAATAGGATAACTTTTTTGTATATTCACAAACACATTTCACATTCACCCAATGTGGCCTTCACAATGAGTTAAGCTTCCTTTATGACCATCCAGTTACAGTCAACTCAAATTTGCAATTAATTTTGTTTTCATGATTTCAGCTAAGAACAATAAATGTTAAGCGTTATTACTGAGACTGGACAGGGATTTTTAAAGTTGCTAGCATGCTTTGCGCACAACCTAATGTTGGAAGATTAACGGCTCAAAAGTATTCGATAAGTGTGAGATTGACCAGCAGGAACACTAATCACCATAACTATAACCATATGTACACAAAAAGCAGTATATCTATCTTGTTAGTTCAGTTTTGTTTCCAATAGTACAATGTAATTTTGGAAATTTGACAGAAAAACCTGTAAATACATGTTTATTGGTTAACTGTAAGCCACCTTTAGCAAAAAAAAACTAGTTTAGAGTTGCATTACATATAATTTGTAAATTCTATGAAAATTCAATTTTTTGGAAGCAAAAGCTATGAATTTAGGATAAAAAAAAGGCACATTTACTTTTATTTTATCCTGGTTGATTTTTTTGTCTATAACCGTGTCAGTGTCTATATATGAGTATTGGCTTTGTTTAAAGTTCACTCAAAAATCATTTTTTTGCACAGACTCATTTAATTTGTTTTCATCTGTGTATGTTCTTTTGACTCTCAAAGCTTATTAACGTTTGGTGCCTATTGACTTCCATTAGCTGACAGACTGAAAGACGGTTTGAGTTAAAAATCTTTGTTTTTGTTTAGCTGAAGAAACAAAGTAACCTACATCTTGGATGCCCTGGGGGTAAGCAGATAAACATCAAAGTTTCATTTTTCTCTTTAAGTTTTAACTATCCCTTTAAGGGTCAAGCAATGATGCTTGTGAATTTCAACAAGGGCACAGACAAATTGTCACATACATTGCAGTTCTGAAAAGAGACACCTGGTTAAACAAAATGGCCAACTTTACAATAGTGCAGACTTCATGTATGTCATTTGAAGCTTTACAAACATGTTGAAAACAACGTGAGCTATTGTAAATCTTAAAATGAAGATTGTTGTGACATTAAGTAGAGAAAGTTTGTTTTAAACATTAAGATATCTTTGTATTAATATAACGGTTAAGCGTTGATTGTCTTATAGAAAAAGTTTTATTTTTTGACATTTCTTACCACTGTAATCTTTTTACTGTTTACCCTTTTTTGTTAAAAAAGACTTCAAAGATCCTATTGATAGAAATACAAAGACCAAATCAATACACAGAAAAGAACCAACTACCCACAGACCTTATATTAATAACTGTTATATGAATCACGAGGAAACCAAAGGGTTAATGAAGACGTATGTTTGCTTTATGCTCTGACAAAATGACGTAGGTCCATGTCCATTAAAACGTCTTTAAGATAAAGTAGGATGTTGAATATAACTTTAAGGGGGTAGTTGTGCAATTCTGAGCACCGGAATACAGTGGGAGGAGACCATATATGGCCCCAGGAAATGCTGGAATTCCTTCAGGTGAAATAGGGAATGACGTTTCAATGTAATCGGGTCAGAGAACGAGGAGTTAAACAATTTCTGTGCACTATCAATAAAAAATGCCATTTGAGTCTTTCACCATTGATACGCCCATCTGCAGTAACGAAGTCACAATGACCTTGCGTGAGAAAAGCATTACTGTAATTTCTCAATCTAACCAACCGCATATTTTTTTGAAGCAACTTGAGATAATGGTTTATGTAATGTGCCATTTTGTGCATTTTCATGCATGTTTTTTTAAAGCAACTTTAGTGCTTATAGTTTTTCATTACTTAAATTTTATATATATGTATATACAATTCTAAGAAAGAAGATACATTTTGTCTCATGTTATTTGCATGTAAATTTTTTTCTACACTATTGCTGTGTCAAACCATAGGACACAGTCCAATTTTTATTTGTCAACTACTTTGTTGGTTTTTGTGATTTATGGTGACTCTCCATAGGTGTAATGGTGTTTCTACTGTACAGACTGTATGTGGTATTGTCCTACACTGACCCTACACCTAAACCTACCCCTTACAGGAAACTACAGGCATTTTTAGATTTTCAAAAAACACCATTTAGTATGTTTTTTAAGTCTTTTGAATGACAGGGACAATGGAAATGTCCTCATAAAACACCTACATATTGTAATACTTATGTAATTCCCATGTCATTATACAAATTTGTGTCCTCATAAACCACATAAACCCACACACACACACACACATATATATATATATATAGAAAATATATAAGGGGCAGTATATCTTATTATTATTATTATTATTATTATTGAAAGAAATTAATACTTTTACTCAACAAAGAAAGCTAAAATAGTGTCATGTTTATGAAAAAAATACTGAGATGCACAACTGTTATTATGATAATAATAAGAAATGTTTTGTGTGCTCCGAATCAACATATTTGAATTATTTCTGAAGGATCATGTGACGTCTCAGACTTGAATAATGGCTATTACAGAAATAAATAAAATAAATTACAATACTGATAACAGTTATTTACGCTACACTTCTGCCATATTGAAATTGTCAAAGCAGGTCTGTGAACACTCAGGAGCAAGTCTGCAGGTAAGAATATCTATATCTGTGATAAACTTCAGCAGATGATTTGACTAAACGTCTTGGTTACATATTGTAACCCTCGTTTCCTGAAGAAAGGAACGGAGACGTCACATCAGTGACCGACAAATAGGAATCTGGCTTCGAGATGGCAAATCTACACTGCGTGTATATAAACACGCCAATGAAATTGGCATATGCTGATTAATATCCAGCTGCACTTAATCGCAGCACGAGTATAAGTAGGTCAGCGGATTAAGCATTAAAATTCATTCGTTTTTCGCTGAGGAGCCGAGCCCGTGTACACGGCCCCCTAGCGGCGGTACAGCCCCCATGGCGACGAGACGTGACATCGTAACCGAGACGTTCCCTTTCAGTCGGTCACTCCGAGTCACGTCGGTGACTCAAAGGGACCCTCCCTCAGTGCTCTCATCACAAGGGAGAGGTCCCAAGAGTGTACAGTAGGGGGCCGAGGAGGATTTAACCTTCTGGCCCCCCCCCTAAGGAACCTGGTGACCAGGTCGTGCTTACCCACAGACCTGCCCTCGACAAGGTCGTGGTTTGCAGCAATAGCAGCCACATAGACTTTAAGAGTGGAGGGAGACAGCCTTCGCTGCAACCCTTGCTGGCTTACTATGTTATTATGAGTGATGACACACTGACCATTCCAAGATGGCGGAAACACTGATAAATGTGGTATTTATCTATATATACCTATCAAAATGTTCATATTAAAATGTATAAATGTATATTGTTGAATGTTAAATACTTCCAATTTACCTTTTAAGTTAACTTTTTTTTTTTTTTTTTTTACATTTTTCTAAATTTTAATTAGCAAATTATATTTTGAATTGAATAGGCCTATATGTGCTTTTTGGATCCTTTTGGTGTATGTCACCTGTTACTTGTTTGCTGAAGTCTTTTGAATAGTATTCTGTCCTTGTACAGCCAGTAACCATCTGTTGCCCACAAGTTTTTATGGCATAACTGGTCAATAATATGATGCTTAAACTTTAAAGCCTGTTTCGCAAGGACCAAAGAAGAACAGTTAAATCTTTTACAGTATACTGTTCCTTCAATAACAAATAACATATATTTAAATGTAGAATTTACTGAATATATTTTATAAGTTAATGAAAAGAGATCACAAAAACTTAACTTTCAGATTTGCTAAGGGGAAGTTTGTTGTATTCATTAAGAAATTTTGATAATTAGATATTCATCAGAAGTATCTAATCCCTTACAAGTGGAATTTCTCAAGCATCTGTCTGCTCATAAAATTGATAGGTACCTTATAATTCTTTTGTACTTTGTTAAAAAGACGTGTGTGTGTGTGTGTGTGTGTGTGTTTGCATTTGCTTTTTTGGTCCCACAGTGTCAGGTTACTTTAAGTCCAGTCTGAGAGAAGGCTCTGGGATCAACTCTCTATTGTTACTCCATAAACTAATAACAACTGGGCCAGGAGATTCCCACACTCTGTGTCTTTAAAAGCTCTTTTATTTCCATTTTCACTTGCATGCTCCTGCCTCCCACATCAACTGGACAAAATTCTATTCTCTGAATTGCACCAACAGGAAAAACTCAGTGTTATGATTACAATCAGTGTTATGATTTCAGGGAAGTTTTACACCAAATGGCACAAGTTTTATAGATCGTCTGTTGATATGTATGATGTCATTTGAAGCGCCATCTCTTTTTAGTGGTTTGTGTAAAGACTGCAGCATTTGACAAATGTTGAGTATATCGAATATGCCAGAAGAAACACAGACTGGAATTATGACGAGAGTGTGTTTGTGGGACAAATGCAAAGGTATCTAGGAAACATGGCACAAAGAATGAATAAAAAAAATATTTCTTTGGATGTAACTTCAGTACGTCAGTCAAAAGATTAATTGTGTCAACACCTTCAACATTGAAGATCTGGTCTGAGAATCCTATTGTATTGTACTCATGCTCTAACAGTCAAAAGCCTCTAATGGAGGCAGTAATAATGTCATTTTAAATGGCATTGCATAATTTCATCTAGCATCCCAAAAGGAAGTGTCAGTTAGAACAATGCTGAAATGAAAAGAATAAAGGAGTGTATGCATCATGAAGCAGTGTTAGTCACTCTCTAAAATGAACATCCCTGATCAAAAATTTGAATAAAAAAGAGAGAGTAAAACAACACTAACTATTGCGCGTTTGGAACAAGCAATTAGTCAAACTGTAATATATATATATATATATATATATATATATATGCGGTACCCAGCCCCATCTGCATTGTTTATCCTTTTGATCTTTTTGATAAAATTTTTTACAAAATTCTAACCTATCATAGAAGTAATGGATGTTATTATTGGCCAATAATATTAATATAATAATATAATACAATAATAATATAATAGCCAAAATTATTGGCACCCAATTATTGCTACGTCCTTTTCCCAAGATATCAGCTCTGAGTTTTCTCCTGTAATGCCTAAAGAGTTTGGAGAACACCTGATAAGAGAAAAGAGACCACTCCTTCATGTAGAATCTCTCCAGATCCTTCAGAATACCAGCTCCATGGTGGTGCTTCTCCTCTTTAGTTCACCTCACTCATTTTCTGCAGCGTTCAGGTCATAGGACTGGGACAGCCATGGCAAAAGCTTAATTTTGATCGCAGTGACTATTGCTTGTGTTTATTTTAAAGTTTGTGTTTGGAATATTGTCCCAGTGGACAAGACCCAACCATGGCCCATTAAAAGATTTCTAACAAAGCCGGTCAGTTTTAGATTTGTTCTCTGTTGATATTTGATAGAATCCATGATGCCATGTGTCTAAACAAGATGTCCTGAACCTTCAGCAGAAATATAGGCCCACAACATCAAAAACACAGCGGTATATTTCATTGTACACTTTTACTACATTAGAACTTTTTATCCCTGTGTTCACCAAACACATCTGTGTTTGCTGCTAAAAACCTGTGTTTTTAGTTTCATCTGGTCATAGAAGCCAGTCTCATTTGTAGTTCCAGTCCTGTCTGACAACTGAACATGCTGGAGATTGTTTTTCAATTCTTAATTATTTTCCTGATGGTGGAAATGGTGACTTTCACTGCTCTAGCTCTTTTCTTAAAGCCACCTCACTAATTGGTAAAGCTCAATTATCTTTTGCTGCACATCATAAATATTTTATTAGTTTTTTCTCATTGTGTTGATGATTAAGGAATTTGGGCTTTGCTTTCCCTCCTGTATCTGTTTCTGTGAAACAAGAAAACATGTCTGGATAATTTCATGTCCATAATCACCCTGGAGTGCTCAAAATTGTAAATATAAATGGGAATAAACTTCAAAATATACTTAGAAATCATGGAAGGGTCTACAATTTTCAGCATATGTGTATTTTCACTGTGAGAGACAGAATCTAAAAAGAAAAAGGGAATTAATGTGTAAAATAAGTATTTGATCACTTGAGTCAAAAATGATTAATATTTGGTACAGAAGCCTTTGTTAACAATTACAGAGGTCAAACGGTTGCTGTAGTTTTTCACCAGGTTTGCACACACTGCAGGAGGGATTTTGGTCCACTCCTTCATACAGATCTTCTCTAGATCTGTCAGGTTTCGGGGCTGTCACTGAGAAACACAGAGTTTTAGCTCCCTCCAAAGATTTTCAATTGGATTTAAGTCTGGATTCTGTCTCTCACAGTGGAAATGCACCTATGCTAAAAATTGTAGACCCCTCCATGATTTCTAAGTAAGTGAACTTGCAAAATGTCAGGGTGATCAAATACTTATTGACCTCACTGTAAATTTTATTAAACTTATTTAAAGTCCTTAACATGGCAGTTTTATTTTATTTGAACAGAGCAGATTCTCTAAATACCATTTATAATAAAACACATATACTGATTAACAAAAAAGACAGCACTAGAGCAATTCACAATGAATCATGTCACAAATGACCATATGAAACTATTTCCGTTTTGTTCCTGTTAAGACATGGATTTTAAGGGTCTAGAAAGTACTTGGAAAATGACAGGACATGTGGACTTTCCACTGAACAAAGAGCGGTCTGTTGTTTCAGTATGAATCATGACTGAAGGTAAACTATTACAGTAAGTGTAGTATCAGTCCACCGGATCTCCTGGGCCTGAGAAATCAATTTAACTATGGTCTTTTTTGTCCATTAGAATATTTTTGGTATCTCAATCCAGAGCAGGAGATAAGATACTTTAAAGTATAAGAGCAATTATAAGCAGTATCACCAGTAAAACATACAATCGTACCAGTTGCTGTACTGTTAGAGTAATGCTAAAATACACATAAATGTGACAGGTATGAGGCAAACTCCTTTTTTCATCGCTACTGTGTATATCATTACTCAGCAACCATTCAGGCCAAATATTGACTTTAGTATATCTAGTCAGGGACTATATCTTTAGGTATGTTGGCATTTATTGAATGTGCCTTTATTTATTAAAGTACCACTTTATTTTACAGTCTTGTTCCACATGTACATATGTACTTGTATAATAATTTAAATAACAAAGTCAAAAAACAAACAAACAAACAAAAAACAATACAGTGTTCCTGATGTTTTTATTAAGTAGCAATATTTATAACGATGTCAAACAATTAATAAAAAAATTAAAAAGTTTTTGCTTACATAGTATATGTGTGTGTACTGAGTATATTTATTATGTATATTTAAATTCACACATATATGTATATATTTAGGAAAAATATGTTATATTGGTTTAAATAAAAATATAAAAACATGTTCATATTTTCAAAATATATACTGCATGTGTGTGTATTTATATATTGATAATAAATATACACATATATTACATAAACAAAATCTTAAATTTTGTATGTGATTCCTCGTGATTAATAATTTGACAGCACTAATTATTATTAAGAATTTTAATTTAATAATTTTAATTCTAGTAGATATTAATTATAAAGATAATAAGGAACTTTAGGTGCATGGGGGTTGCATATGGTATGAATATGGAAAGTAAACCTAGTGATTATGTACATTTACAGAAATGGAGGGAGAGTGATAGTGAAATATTGTTTTTGCTAACTTTCTGAACTTTTCCTACCTATAAAGTTGATGGTACTCTGGTAAAAGACGATTAACATGACTTAATTAAGGGAGTGATACATACTTGCAGTATTGCAGTACAAAAAACACTGAACTGTCACATAGTAAGATTGCATTATCAGCACACTTTCAAACCAAAACAGGTCAAACCTGTTTAAATTATGTTTTAAAGGTAAGATAAAATATATTTAAAACCATTTAGCTAAGCAAATTTCAAACATCCATTTTATTTGATTTAAGATGTAATTGTTACAGTGTATTTTGTAATTTAAGAACTGAGTAATATTAATTAATTACATGTACTTACTAAAGGGTCAGGTTTAGGATGAGGGTTTGGTTTAGGGTTGTTTCCATGTAATTATGCATAATGTATTGTTTTTATAATATTAAGTACACGTAAGGTGTATATCCTCTACTTAAGTCTTCCCAATTTATTTTATTTAACATTATTTTAGTTTAGTTTAGTTTATTGTGCAAGGTAGCCATAACAGTGGTGCAATACAATGACTCATTCTTATTGAAGGACTTTGTCAATCAAAGCTTTTTTCAAGAATTTTCTCACAGCTGGAAGTATGATGGTCTGCCTATTACGTCAGGAGACTCCATTCAGAGCTATTAGCAGTGGGCGGGAACAGTTGTACATTCTTGTGGTTTTAGTTTTGCGTGTGATTTAAATGTTAGGATGTCCTTTTTTACGGTTGTCCTGGCAACGTGAGTAACACAGGCTCAATGTCAATGTCAACAATGTCGTGACTTGCTGAGCAAATGGAAAAATAATTTGACGTAAATGAAGTGAAATGCCTGTGGCGTTTGTTCTTGCCCATTGAAAGTGAATAGAAACAATCCAATAAAAATGTTATGATAAAAAATAAAAACATCAAAAACACACCCGCACTAAAAAGAATTATTTTTAAGTTGCAACAGAGCTGTTAAAACAAGCAATTTAATGAACAGTTGTATTACATTTTTCAGAAATCATATTTTTTATGGCACAGTAATATAAATCAAATAGCAGTTGGGATATTTTAATTTTAATTCATTTACAAATTTCAAATTCATTGAAAGTATGTGCTTTATTTTTTTATAGCAAACGCAGAGAACTCCAACAGTTGTTTTTGGCAAAAGCAGATAACTTCGTTTCATGTTTTAGAATAAAAAAAAACTAAACGGTCGTTTAATTTTTGTAACCTCCTCAGATGACAATGTAAATGTTAAAGGTTGTTGTTTTGATCATAGACATTGATATATTTATACAATATATATGTCATATACTGTATGGATGTGATTACACATAATACACATAGCTTTTCCCTTGCACTGCTTTTGCAAGTGTCCATATAAATGTTTCAGTTATTTTCATCAAGTTATCCATATTATCCATATTCAATCACTTAAGTCAACTTTGACGAAACTTCTCTCAGTAAGTGTATCTTTTCAAAGTGAAAATAGCCTTGTCACCTGACCTGAATAAAGCATGCTGATTTGCTCAAATGGACTTATCAGCTTCTGTTTAAAAACAACAAGGGCGCTTGTCAACCTTTGCAGTAAAACGTGATCTCGAGATGCCTTGAAAGTGGACAGTATGCATTTATGGTTCAGATTGGGCTATATGTCGAGAATAATGCATGTCAATCAGCTCTTTCTTTTTTTTTTAAGTGCCGTTTATCGGTTTTTGCAAATGAACTCTTCATACGGTGTCACACTACCATGACACAGAACAGCCAAACAAACAGGACACGTACAAAGCAAGACGGGTGATCTGTGATAACCAAACAGCGTTTAATTAAACGACAGGACCTTGGGGAGCTGCATGCGTGGTAACACAGCCAACTAAGCGCTAACTAGTGTGGAATTTCACCTGTGCTTTTGTCTTGCAGCACGAGCAGCGAGATGTTGTTTCCTCACTTAGAGCCTCGGGTCATTGTGACACTGCCGCAAGGTGCTAGAAGTGATAAATTATTTCAGAGCTTGCATCTGTGGGGTCAGCTTTCCCATAGATGCTATACAAAACAAGGTAAAACAAAGGCTCTAACGACAGATTGAGACACAACGGCAAACTGAAAATGAGAAGGGGTCTGAATTAGCTTTTGATTTGTGCCAGAGGTGTCGTTTTTCAATTTTGGGATTTGGTGGGATGTTTAATGGTGAACTTACCACCATTGCCTAATGCCGCCAAATCTTGGCTGGAATCAATCTGTCTTTCTGTGTTCATTCATAAAGCACCAAGTTAGCAGTACTAATAATCATTATAGGGAAAATTCCTGCTTTTTCTGGGCAAACTGGTTAAACTAGTTGAGAATAGTAGCACTAAAACATAAAACATCTTTTTCAATAAAGGTGAAAAAAAAAATTCACTTTTGCTGTTCAGAATTTTAGGTGAAAACCAGTCATTTCGATAGAAATCAGCACTAAACAGGAATTTCATGTCAGGACAAAAGATTTTGCCACACCGATTTCACAACAGCCTCATATACAGTTCACATTTACCAGAAACAGAAAGTTCCTTGAAATTGACCCGCGTAATCGCTGCACTTTTGATGGCAGACAATGTACCTTTTTTCCCTGATAAAGTGACTGTACCTTAAAGCCCCAATTTTCTAATTGTCTAAAGTCTTCAGAATTAATTAAAATTGTCATAGGCAATTATAAGGTATACTTGAATTTTCCTTTCTTATTCGCTTTTTTATCCTCATTGATCATGCAGTGAATGAAAACATAGCTTTGTGCATCTAACTGCATGGTATTACCACAGACATATTCATTTTCTTAGCAACTGACTGTTTTAAATCATCCTATGCTGACAAATCATGACAAGAGAGTTAAAGTTAATTTACGGCTGCTGTATGAATATGCACACTTTCCTGTAGGAATTAACCGTGACTAGTTTGGACATGAGGCTAAATATTTCTCTTCAGGTTCAAAGAAACCACAGCAGTCTATGCTACTGTTGTGTCATTGTGTAGACTTTGATATTAGGGAAGTATTGTTGGGTAAAATAGCACATTGGATGTGTTGGTACAAGTAAACGGTTCCCTTTTGCCAACAGACTTAATACTAGACCACAATTAAGAGTTAGTCAAAGCAACTCAACTCTCTGAGATGAAAAAAAGAGGACAGATGTAATTTATAATAAATAAATAAAACATTTAGTTTATTTATGGAGCCTATATATATTGAGAAAAATGTGGCCTGGCAACGCTTATACTACTATGCAATGTACACATTGTCTACACAATGTACCACAAAAAGTCACATTACAGAAACCTTGTAGAAAAAAAAAATTGAATGATTAGAATCAGATTAGAATGATTTCTCTGTCATGTGACACTGCAGAGAAATGCAATAGGAATTGGGAATTAATTAAAATAGGAAACCATTATTAAATTACAATAATATTATTAATAATATTTACTGCATTTGTGATGTAACAAATGCAGCACTGGTCCACAAAACAGACATATATATATATATTTATATACTATATACTATATACTGTCTCAGGATGTACTCATATGGACAGTATTTCAGTGCATATGGAAAATTGGAGGTGATTGAACCCTCTTAAGATAGCAGAAGGTCTGCCGGGGAAACACAGGCTCTAGGTCTTAACTGTGGAATACACACATGTAGTCCTCTCGGGTACTCCATATGGACCCTAGCCCTCAACCGGTTCTCAAGGATTCATCGAGCTAGAGACCTGGCGCCAGATGCTCCACCACATTCAGCTGCTGAGGGGACAGAGGAACTCAACAGGGTCTACTGTATGGACACTCTGGAGAAGTTAACAAGCTGACCAAAACTGGGCCTCTCAGTGCCTCTACCTGTTTGAGGTGAGAACACAGGAGAATACCGATTATACACGAAGGCTATAGAATCTAGCGAACGTGTTAGGGTCGCCCAGCCCGCAGCTCTACAAATATCTGTCAGTGAGGCGCCACGTGCCAGCACACAGGACGATGCCACATTTCTGTTGAGTGGGCCTATAACCTAAGGGGGCAGGGCACACCCTGTGCATGGTAGGCCAGGGTGGTGGCATCCACTATCCAGTGGTCCTCTGTTTGGAGACGGCATTCCCCTTCTGCCGGCCATGACAGACAAAGAGCTGGTCTGAGGTCCTGAAGCTGTCTGGGAATCTGCCTGCCCAAACTCAAGGCACGATTCATTGACCAAAAATGCCTGCAGGTCCCAAACCCTCTTGATGGAGGCCAGCGTGAGCGGAGCAAACCTTCATGGCCAGAAACTTCAGCTCAACTGCAGGCAAAGGCTTGAATGGGGCCTGCTGTAGTGCTCTTAGCATTAGAGATACGTCCCATAAGTCATATCCAACATGACTTGGAGTGACAGACTGAAAAGGAACAAAGTTTTACAAATTTGTAAATTCTATGATCTGTCAAACATCAAAAGAACTTTTCTGAAAGATAGAATCAGCTTGTCAATTAATAATGGAATGATACATTAAACACTTGTTGGTTTCTCAAATGTTTTGGGAACATCCATGTCTGGTTATGAAAAATACAACATAACAAAATATTAGTGCATCCATTAAAAAAGGATGTTCCATAAAAATAATAATAATAATTAGAGATGTTTATTTTGTAAGGGTTCTACATTCTCTGTTGTAGAAATCTAATTTGTTGTTGATGTCTAGTATACACTGTGCTTTGCATATGTTCTCATGTGTTCATGTCCATCTTAGGTTTAACTGCAAATTTCTAATGTGAATATCTGGGCAATCATAACATCCTTAGCATATAATTCGAGGGTGCGTTTTAGTTGGGTCACCCTCCCTGTAAGACAGCAGCTGTCAGTGAAGAAGACTATGGTGCCTTTGTGTCAAAGGGATGACTAGATTAACAAGAGCTACTGACGGCTGCTGTTGACGCAGAGCCAACATGGAAATTATAGAGCTGACTTCAGAGAAAGACGAGCTCTGCTCAATGCAGTGGAACCATTGTTCAGTGTAGACTGCTGAAATGATTATGTGCACAATAGCCAATAAAGTAAACTAAAACTCACTATACAAAAACTCAATCCTACTTATGTCAAAACCAAGCCATTACAAGCAATTTTTAGATTTTAATTTTAATTACTTAGACCATTCATTAAGTTTTCATCTAAACCTGACCTACGCACACTTTTGGGTTATCTCTGTGCTGTCCAGGCATGTAATGCTTACAATGATACTTTCATGCAATAAGCTCCATCAGTGACAGGTGTAGACGTACTAGACACAGACACGCAGACAGAGTATTACATTGTCATGTGAAAACACATTGATAAAGTCCGTTCTCACAGTGCAGAGCTTTTACAGGCCTTTCCCTAGGGTGGATGCATAGTGAGGATGAAGTGGATAAATGCAGCGCCAGTGTCTAAGACAGTGCTGACACTCTCACACACATACGATTTTTTACTAAGTATTAAGTACTAGTCAGTCATCATTCCATTATGGATCTTTTGTAACCCTGTTGTCAACAAATTCCTTTCTGTATTCTATAATCGCAGGATTTTTTTAGGAGACAGAATTAATTAGTTTGATTTAAAAAAATGAAAGTATTGTCACGGTCAGCTGGAGGTGCCAGCTCAGGTCACTGGATGGCACTCCAGCACCCAGCAGACTATCTGTGTTTTATGTCTGTTTTCATTCACTCTCATCAATGAACTTATGTCTCCGCCCACTCGTTGGTTGTCTAGGTGTTTCATTGTTTGTTGCCGCCCACTGACTTAGATACATGTGTATAAAACCCAGAAGTGTCTGTATGTTTGTACGTTTCGTTGTTTGTGTTACTATCATTTTGTGTTCCTGTAAACCCTGTTATTTCTCCCTGTTGGATTATCTGGTTACAAATTCTGCCTGGACCTGGACTCTCCCTTTGTCTCTTCCCTAGAACTCTGACTATTGGTATTGTGACCTTTTGCTTGTTTTTTGACTCTGCCTTTGTTTTTGTCTCCCACAACATTGTCTGTCGGCGCTCGACCATTGCTGCCCTGACCCTGAGCTCAATAAAACTGTTTTGCACATGAACTCAAATGCCTCACGTCCTATTTGTAACAGGACGAAACGTTGCAAAGAGTTCAGCAACGGTTATTTTAGAGGAGGAAAAGGGCTCGCTCAGTTTGGTGGACTACGTTTTCTGAGAGACAATTTGCACTCGTGCACAGAGACCTGCCGTTCGAGGACTTTGTTTCCGAGTTCATTCAGCTCGCTGAATGGTCGGGTCTCAACGACACCATCCTCACTGATTGGGAGTCTTTCTCTGCCTAACGACAGTACGGAGTCAGATCAGAGCTTCAAGCCAAGCCGCCCGCAAGATGGCCGCCGATTCTGAGCCACAGCACCAGTCTTCAGCTACAATGGACGTCACCTCTGTGTTCCCGTGCATCATGGGTGCGGCAAGTGAGGAATATGGCAAGCCACCTCAGCATAAAACACTAAGGACTGTGAGAGCTGAGGACACAATCAAGGTTTCGGCACAGGCCGTTTTTTGAGTCTGTTTGTCCGTCTGTTCCTGTAACACCGCCCTCGCACAAAATGGCGGTCGCTCAAGAGACCCAGCGAAAAAATGGCGGCCTCCAGCCCGGTTTCACAGCATGGCAAGCCATATAAAACGCTGTTGGTTCTGGCTTCTCAGCCAAGGAATCTGTTTCCTGTCCTGTCTGTTCCTGTTATACAGCCAGTGGTGCTGTTCCAAGCCCAGTCGGTCCAGGTTTCTCAGCTCGAGGAGGTGACACCCGTTCTAGCAACCCCCGAGATGCAGGCTACAGGCCCTGACTTCATCCCGCCACGAGAGGGGTCGTGTGGCGTACAGTTTGGCCCGGCTACTCAACCAGCCACCGAATGACAGCTAGGGGAGCTGTCTACCATGCTTGAGACTCCCGAGTTGCCCACAGTGTCCTCCGTTCCCATCACTCAGCCCGAGGGGCTGAGTGAAGCCCAGTCAAGACAGCTAGGAGAGCGGTATATCACACCAGAGCTTTTTGAGTCGCCCGCAGAAATCGCTGGCACAATCACATAGCAAGAGGGGCTGAGTGATGTTCAGCTGGGTACAGGGCCGCAGCTAGGTGAGCTGTCTGCCCTTTCTGCAGTCCCCGTTTTGCCTGTAGAAGGTGTTTAGGTCATCACCCTGCGAGAGGGGCTGAGTGATGATCAGTGGGGCACAGAGCCACAGGAAGGAGGGCTGTTGTACATCCCAGCGGTGCCTAATTTTCTTGCAGAGGGCGCCGATTCTGCACCACGGCCCGAGGAGTCGTGTGCAGCCCAGACTGCTCCAATCACACAGCCTGACGAGCTGTCGAAGGCCCTCATGATTTCAGTCAAACGGTACGAGGGACCGTGCTCAGCCCAGTCTGCAGAAGGCCCCTGCAGAAGGCCTTCACGGTGTCTAGCCAGTCGTTAACGGGTTGCCATCCCGTGGCACAGTATGAGAGGCTGTGTCAAACGCCAGTTGCGTTATCTGAGGCCTGTGACCCCGATTTTGATTGGCCGGATCCGCCAGACTCTGTCTGTGATCCCGATCCAGAATGGCCGGATCCACCAGGCCCGTCTGTGATCCGGACCCCTGGTGGCCAGCTAGCAGGCGAGCTGTCTGAAATCTTTGTGGTTACCAGCCTGCATCTGTCGGGTTCTAGCCCCGAATCACGGTCTGAGGAGCCGTGTTGTGTCCTGTCGGTCACGGTTTCACAGCCAGGAGAGCTGTCAGAGTTCCTCACAGTGTCCAGTCCGCATCTGTCTGGTCCTAGCCCCGAATCACGGTCAGAGGAACCGCGTGAGAGGCATGCCTTGAATTCTGGGGATCCGCCCGTGTGTCCCCCAGAACCTACGCCCCAAGCCTTGGGGCTTTGTACTGTCCGGTTCCGATCACGGAGGATCTATCAGTGGCTGCACGACCCTTGGGAATGTTGACCGCAGTCATGGATTTCCCAGGGGTTCCGCTGATAGCTGCACGGACTCCGTGTCGGGTCACCGCCTGCTCCGCCCAGAAGGACGTCTCCGCTGCCTGCAGCGCCCTGGTGGGCCTCTCTGCCGCCTGCTCCGCCCAGAGGGAGGTCTCCACCGCCTGTTCTGCCCCGTAATATATATATATATATATATATATTAAAAAAATTAGCATGTTGTGATAAAGTTCATTCTTTTCTGTAATGTACTGATAAACATTAGACTTTCATATATTTTAGATTCATTACACACA
>JAUMHI010000067.1:9864089-9920595 GCA_032359435.1 Enteromius unitaeniatus
AAATTTTCACAATATGATATTTTTTTTTATATGACCTGTATATATATATATATATATATATATATATATATATATAAAATATAATAAATCTAAAATGTTTACATTTCAATATCCAAACAGCTGACCTCATATGTAAAACTACTGAATCTGAACTCCACATCCATGATCACTACACCCTTGGGTTGTACCCTTCTACAAAATGCTGCATCTATTCTGGTACACAATATAAAGAACAATAACAAGTCAAAAATTAGAGCCACACCTTAAAAACAACCGTTTTGAGAAACCGTTTCATTGTACAAAAATGCACAGCATTTATATTAGTGAAAGTTGATAACGCCCAAAACTATAAAAAATGACTCCTACACTTTGATAAAAGCCTGCAAAAACCTGCAATAGTTCTGCCCAAGTAAGTGTTTGACTACATTAATTGACCTGACAAAACTGGCAAGACTAACGATTAAATATAGTTTGTCAATGCTATGTTTTAATGCATATTTATATTGTAAATTATAAAAATCTCAATCCCTACACAGCAAGACATACTATACCAACCAAACTCAAGCAGATAATGTGCTAATCACTGTCTATCAAAGTCAATTATGAAGATACAAACGCTGTTAAACCTCTACAGAACTGCCACATTTGTCCTGTCTGACCAGCAGAGAACTGTTTATTCAGTGTCCTGAATGAATTCTTTCATTGTGTTCAGACACATGAGTGCTGGGACTAATTGTCTTCTTGTGTAGTGAAAAAAAAGTTATAAGAGTAAATAACAACAGTGCATCCTCTGATCTAAAAGCATGATGTCTTTTATTTGTTTGATAATGTTGTTAGAAGAAGTTCAGATTTGATGTGCATACATTGTTTTAAATACATTTTTAAAAGTATGTAGTTTTAATGTCATGATTTTTATTTCTAACCAGCCTTAATGCTTATTTAAATGTACAAATTATGCCTAATACTGACATTCTTATGTCTCCAAGCATGTAGATTGCTAGTGAGCAGTGCTAGTGGGAAAGTACAGTTTTTTGTTTTTTTTTATGAATGAATGAATGAATGAATGAATGAATGAATGAATGGCGCATGTATACAGAGCTTTACTGTATATTGTATTGTATTGCACTGTATATTTTAGTTTGTAGTAAGCCATTACTGGGATATAAATCATGTGATATTTTGGTTATTATAGTATATCTATACTAGATTCTTCAACTGAACAATTCAAAAGTGTCCAAAGAATTGTTCTTTCTGGCTAACACCACCCTCTGCTGTACAGCAGTGAAAATGTACAGGTATTTGCACATGACCATTTGTTGCCTCATTCCTTCTGTATGCTGAAAGAAAACACTAATTTCATTACTTCAAAATCAACTGATTAGAAATCATGAAGATCTGTGCCAAAGCTAACTTGAAATATTGACTTGTTTGACACGTGCCATGCTGAAATTCCTCAGAAGACACATTTTAAACACTAACTAAATCCTGCATGACTCAGTCAGATAAAATGTCACAGCCCTGATCAAATGCGGTTGTTCATATCATCACAGGAAACCGTTCACTTCCGCATTTGTCACATATATTTTGAGCAAGATTTATGCTTCCCTATTATATGAATCTTTCAAATTCTTTCAGATATTTAAGGCACAGACCAGAATATGCAACATAACTTTACACTTGAGTGAATTTATTCAGAATCTGTTTTCAGCTATTTCCACACTTTACAAATGTGAATATGAAGTGAGAGATGTCCTAACATTGTTGCATTTCTTTCTCTCTCTCTTTCTCTCTCTCTCTCTCTCTCTCTCTCTCTCTCTCTCACACACACACACACACACACGTCATTGACGAAACATGATTTAGCAATGACAAACCATATTTCGAAATTGAGAGACGTATCGACAAATAAAACAGCTATCATTTTTTCTCTATGAGGAAGAATTCATATCCTGCAATGTAATAAATGACTAAATGTAGGAATAAGGAAGTCTGGGGAAAGGACTTTGACCTTTTTGATCTATCAACCAGACAAAGAGCAAGAATGAATGGAAAAACAGACAGAGAGATTAATAATAAGATAAACATATTTCAAAAACATGAAGAAAAATGTATTCATTCAGACTCCATTCAGACTTAAATTTTCTGAACAATGCGCTGTTGATAGACACTTGAATATTGATTAGCTAGTGTTCCAGCGTGTTAGTCAGCTAATTTAGAAAAATCTGCTGTCTCTTTCGATTTGTCTTAGTGTGAAACCATGCTGTCAGTCTGAAGTGAAGAACAAGTTAGTGTGTGTAATCTATAAAATGGCTTAAACAGTCTGGAAGTCTGGTCCACTTTGAATTCTGGCCAATAGCTGTCCTGTTATACAGGCAGAGAACGTTTTCCCCTTATTTACTTATTTAGATCCATGATTTTTTTGTGCATTTGTGTTGTGTGTATTGAATGTGTCATGTACCAGCCACTGAGGAAAGTTAATGTACAGTATAGGCTACTGTGAATAAAAATGGGACATTTAAGTTGAGTAAGTCTAAAATGAATTGATCTAGTCATAAAGTTTAAATATTAATGTGAGAATTAATATCTTTAAAAATACCTTGCAGTACAGTTAATTAAGTCAATTATTTCATAGACACGATATGGTAAATTGTGGTGAATGCACTATAAATCTTACATAATCTTCTGCAATATAGGCTTTCATGAATCTAAAAAAGTTCCACATGCAGTGACAGATACAAATATTTTCTATTCATTAAATCTGTTACAGACCAAATTTATGCCATTTATTATTACACTTCTTTACATGTACTTTACTATAAAGATTCACTTTTTTTGTTATCCTAACAACTGAAGCTGATTATAATGTTGATTATATTGCTTGATCATCATGTTGATTTGTTGCAGTGTAGACATGGTGATAGATTTTAAATGTAAACACCCCCACACAAGGAAACACACACACACACACACACACTTTGGATTCAGTATTCAGCAGTGTTGTCTGTGAAACGAGGGGGTAGGGAGAAGTGCTCCCTAAGGCTCAATGGATTAGATTCTCTCTGGAGGGGTCATTAGCCCACACTGATTATCTAATGTTCCAATGACCTACCTCCTCCCGCTCTGGACACCCTTCGCCCTCCCCTCTTCATATTCAACCCCCCATGGAGTTCAGGTAAAAAGAGCAGGGGGTCTGGACAGATGAGAAAGCCCGTCATCTAATATCAATGTCTGTGGAAAAAGAAAGGATTTAGTTTTTTCACCTTAAGAGCAAGACCAACACAGCCAAATAAGAATCAATAAGAAAATTTTACAATAATATTATAATATTAAACACAGTAATGTAAAGCGGTTAAATAGGATTGGTGAGATTTCTAATCAAACATCTTGTCCAGAAAAGGTTGAAGAAAAAGGGACATGAGTCATAACTGGTGACCATAATAGCATGTAGATTTTGTGGTGAGCTCTTTTGACTTAAAACGGTGAGCAACCACTTAGCAACCACCAGAAACCATTAGCCATATAGCTATATGCTTAACACCTTAGTAAACACCCACGACAGTCTAATGGACCCTTTTATAGACTTGATTTGTGATTACAAATTTCCACAGTAACTTCATTCATTTGTTACAGTTTTTAAAGCAGTAACTGAAAATGTTGCATTTTCGTCCTTTTTCCAGAGATTTGGGAATGCAATAGTCGGGTTTTCTTTTGCTGTTGACGCAAATGCAGAAATTATATTGCTAATCTAGTACTCTAGTAGTAATCTAGTAATCTAGTATAAATTTTAATATGAATAAATAAATATATTATTGTTAACTGTTAATTATTGTTCTGTTCATTATGTTCAAGTCTCATACTCACCAAGACTGCATTCATTTAATAAACAATACAGTAATATCGTGTTATATTATAATTTGAAATAAGTATTTTCTATTTTAATGTTTTTCAAATATTGGCATCCAGCCATTGCTCTTGACTTCTGTGTCACATGGCTCTTCAGAAATCCTTTTAATTTGCTGATTTGGTGCTCAAGAAATGATGACGATGACGATTATTCATGCTGAACTGTTGTGCTATTCTTGTGGAAACTGTGAAACATTTTGTTAGGGATGAATACAGAAAGTTCCACAGAACAACAGTATATTTTGTGAACAGCTTTTCTGTCACTTTAACTGAATGTGTCCTTGATGAATAAACTTACTGACCTTTTCTGACCTCACTGAACTCTAGTATTTTAGATTCAACCGACTGCCCCTTTGTTGCATTACCAGCATACCGTCTCCAGGTGGCAGTAGTTGAACAGAATTCAGTGACTGGTCTGACAGCAGAAAGTTGCCTCTTGTTTGTCAAAAGAAGCACTTGGCAATCAGCCATTTTTATATTAGTGACATTTAATGTGGGCTAATTAGCACCTGATGTTCTCTTCATTAAGATCACTCAAGCAGTCCCACTGAGATACTGCATCAAATTAAAGACTGTCAACATAACACCAAGCTGCTTAATGAAGATCCCCTGCCTTCACCACACACATACACAAACACCCCCCTCCCATATATATATAAACAAAAACACAATGCGTCACACTACCGCTTGCCTTGCCATGCCATAATAGTTGTAGGTAGGCCTACAGAATTTGTGTCATATGCATTTCTATGCGTTTAAATTGCTTTATTAAAAGATCTAGCCTATATTCTATTATGCCCTACTGCACATCTCTTCAAATGTGTGCAAGATAGTACAATTCTATATTTAAAGAAGTTTTGCATGTTTAAAATAGGCAAAGGTAAATGTGAGCATGCACTGTAATTCACTGTAGCTGCATGGCACAGAGTCAGTGAGGGTTCACAAGGGCTGGAAGTCCAGAGTCTTTCCTGCTCTAATCGCTTCGGCACCATTAGCGCAAGTCCATTAGAGCACTCGTTCATTCTCCATTTTCTTCCACCCTTCTCTTTAGAGCACCTCTGAGACACTCACAGACCTCTGCAGCTCACAGCACACAAACAGGTAGCACGCTTGAGTGTTAATGTTAGTCCAGAAATCACTCTTATATTTCTATAGAATTTAATACAAATTTAATGTTAAGTCACTATACGAATTATTTTATCAGTGTATGATGCACATGTGTGCTTTTAAAAATGTGCTTTTATTCGGTTTGCTTAAGTGAGCAAGTCTGTGTATAACCTGATGATAATACTCTCCAGCATGATTTAAGAGCGATCCAAAGAGCTGCGCAATTAACTTTTAATTACTTAATTAACTTTTTATTTAATGTTTAATTAGTGATCTATAAATATTTTTCTACAGTTTTCAAAGGCTAAAAAACACAGATTTTACATAAATTTTTTAATCCTAGGTTTTGACTGTAGTCTCAGACTTCGAAGCTACTTGCAATTTTTTTGGGCCTGTCTGTCATTGATAAAGTAATCTGGTGAGGACAAGAAAATGGAACTAAGATTATAAATGTTCAGAGCTGGATTTAAACTTTTGCAGTCTGCAAAAACACCACAGCTTAATGTATTCCTCACTCATGCTTTTTTAGGGTCCCAAAACCTCCATTTATATCTCAAAATCATACTTTACAAGTAATTTTGACATAATGATCAAAATGTAAACTTTACATATTGCACACCTACAAAGAAAAAGCAGATCTGTTTTAGATTCTCATTGACATATGTTATAAAAACAGAATTAAATACAATTAATTTTTCACACACCAGGATCCTCTGGATGGTGTACACACCGTAGAAGTTCACTTCTTATTACCTATTATAAATTTGTTATATTTCACTACAAAGTTAGTGGAATGTATAATAGTCACATTTCTTAAAAGTTCTGTGCCAACTTTGTTAAAGCGATCTATATCAGTCCCATGGCTTTTGAAAAGATCAGAGAAGCATAATTTGAATTTTCAATTTTCTAGAATTTGAATGGAAGAAGTCATATTGTATTGCAAAACACTTCTGCTGAGGTGGGATACGGGTGAGGTAACGGACAGGTTTGGTGTTATAGATAGGTTTAAGTGTAATTATAAATGTAATTATAGGTATTTTTAAAAATATAAGTTTAATGTAAAAACATGTATGCGTATTGTACCAAATTATTAATTTAAATGTAAGTACATAGTAATTAAGGCCACCTAATATAAAGTGACACTTTATGATTGTATACACTCTGGGATGCCAAACATAAACGGTAAACCAGGAGGGTTAAACTGTGTTGTTGAGCAGAAATGAAAAGAAAAAGTATTCTTTTGGAAAACCTTTATCAAGATATTCTCCCTTTCATGATAGCCCTCACAGCTCGGTTGGCTCTAAACAGTAGCACTGGCGCATCCTGAAGCACTAAATTGAGTACGAAAACTTCCCAGCCTCCGATCGAATGCTTAAAAACAACAGCTTGTCTTAAATATGGCTGCAGACGCAGATGAAGATGGAGCGCCTCTTTGTTCCAGCACAACGGGTATCTGATGTTACATAAGTTCGACTCGACACCTGTGCCGGCATCCCGCGAAGCCTGCTACGGCACAAAGCAGAGGAAACATATTTATTTCATCGCAAGATCAAGCCTTGTCCCTGTAGTAAAATTCCCATACAGTGTCAGCTTCTGAAGATACATTTTTCATAGGGCACCATGTGCTTTTCTGTCACTCACAGCTGCAGGGCATTGGAACCGCAGGATTATATGAGGGGAGGGCAGAGGGAGGACGAAAAAAGGGAAAGATTAAATATTTAAGTCTCACTCTTCCACAACACCAGGAGCCACTTGTTCGGCAGTCTCAAAAGAAAGAGGCCGAAGCCCCAAGATCAAGGTTGGGTGCCGGGGTCACTGCCTTGTGGACTTTGGAGGTAGAGAATCACATGGCCTGTCCGTCAACCCAGGCCTAATGATCTCCTGCAATGTCATTATTCTCTGCGGCTGGGGACTATGATATGGAAAGGCCTGATTGGGAAGGAGTGGATCAACACGTGCTGTGGTGAATTTGTCATGCCGATGCTGGCGGATTGAAAATGGAGGCCAATGTAGCTTGTCACATCACACACAACAGCCTGTCAAAACAGTGACACTAGAGTGAGTTGACTCACTGAGCATCATCAAAAATGAATCGCTGCATGAGCTTGACATGCTGCCACACAAACACACGCATGAATTTTCACAAATAGTGCTCGGATATCACTAGATGGGGCTCGACTGTGGCCTGTTGTGCCACACTCTGAAAAATCTAGACATTTCTGCAAGGAATATATCGGGTTCAACAGAAGTTAAAGCTCCAGTTTGTGGAATAATACTGATTACCACACAAAAACCATTCGTCTCATGCCTTGTTTTCTTCACAAAAAAATTCAATCATCATGGTGTTGCGGTAACTCAGTTACAATGGAGTCGACCAGGAACAGTTTATAAATGCTGAAATCAAAAAACATCCAATTTTACAAAAGCACTTGTGTACGATTGAGCTGCTTTCATCATATGCAAAGGTGATTTTTTACACTGAAACAATGTTTACAAACATATTGCATACATATATACTAATGAATGGGTATTTTAACATGTATGCATTTTCATTGTCTCACTGTAAAGATTCGAAGTCAAAATTCATTAGCATTACCCTGTAAGTGCTGTCAGTTGAGCTTAACTTCTACATTTCGGTGCAAAGTTTAGTTGTAACTCACATCATTTTCCACCTTATTTTTAATGTAAGAGTGGGAGCAACCATTTGTAACTTGAATGTGCCACCCTTCTGAAGTCTTCTGCTTCCAGATAGCTGTACTAGACAGTCCGTTATGCAGTTTGATATCACAAACTGGTATTATTTCACTCTCTTATTCTTATACTTATTTACCTATAAGAGCTAATGCATCCGAATTCTAATGCGATCACATGAAATAGTTACTTTCCACATTGCAAAATAAGGTGGATAGCGCCACCAATTATAAAAGGCTTGGACCAAACACATCAACAGATAGATTACATCCCTCAGGAATTGTATAAGCAACTAGGACTTAAAATCAGCCAATAAGTACCCCTCTACACTTTCATATTGAAATAGTATTTTGCCCCAGGACTGTTTTTTATACAGACGAAAAGGGAATTATTGGATTATCCATATGATATACATTCAATGGAATATTATTAACACTAAAAATCATTTTCTGCCTCACCAAAGAAGTTGCAAAAGCTGCTTATCCTTCCAGTCTGGAGAGATGTAAATGTAATTCATGTCAGAGAGTTTTTTTTCTGAACTTGAGTGAGAGGTAGAAAACAGCAGCGAAAGGGCTCCATTAATGGCACCCAGGCTAAGGGCGTTAAATATTGCATACACAGCAGAGTGAATCATTTCCACCTCTCTCTCACTGCAGTAAGCCCCACGAGTAACAGCCACACAGGTCCAGAGGTCTCAGGTTTTGTTAGTAGGCCAAACGTAACCTCTATAATATTTATTTTTTCAAATAAAAATGCAAACTTAAAAAAATTTACTTGTTTGGCATGCATATAATATGAAGTTTTTGCATGCATATGATACTGTATGTTGTTTTTTGTCAAAGGTGCTTTATTTTAGTTTTTTTTAGTCATTGTTAGAAGCATTACTTTATCACAGGGCTGGGCCATCAGTCACAATATTGTTACTTTTATGAGTTAAATGCTAAACATGAATGAAATTAAGACTAGAAACCTGAGTAGGGTGAAAAATTGCTAAAAATGATATCACCATACTTCCCCAAATGAATGATATTAAAAATTGCAGACACTGCAAACAGGTTTTCTGAAATGTTATGTTAAATATGCAAACAAGGAATTATCTAATTAAATATGCACTACTTTGCATGCATTTCTAAAACAGAAATTTGAACACTGCATGAAGCCAGGATCAAAATTCTTTTTTAATTAAGTAGACATTAGTTTTAACAGAGGGCATTTTGGTATTCTCTTTTTTATCATCCCATAAATCAGAATATAAAATATTGTATAAAATCAAGCAAATAATATATGAAAAAAAACCTCACAATATATGGTGTGTAAAGTTTCTACAATTAAGTTCTACTGAAGCTGAGATTTTTTGGCTCAGATCTTATTCTGAGAAAACGGTCTTTTATAACTATGTATGGTAATTGAAATCTACAGATGCAAGTGCAATAAAATAAATACTTAAAAGTGTACTTTGGATGTTTTCTTTCCACTAGTCTGAAACAATATGTTATGAAATGCAAACCACCCAAAATGTCAAAACAGACCTGTGCATGAAGAAACTATATTTATAGCTAATGACAACTTGACATTTTGTTGAACTAGTCTGTCATCTGGTTGCTGATACATCACACCCACTTCAGACAAAAAACAACAACACTTTGCTGAAACTCTAAATGCATTGCTGACTGTATTTTAATAGGTATGAAGAGTGGATTATAAGGGCAGATATTAGAGACCACAACAATTTTCAATCAACTAAGGTTTTTTCCGGACCAATACACTAAAACAGACTGTTGACGCAGATAGTGGAGAGTTTGGGTGGAGGTGGAACGGTTGCTGGCAAAGAGAAGGACAGGCATGAATAAAAGGTGTGTCAGATAACCACACAAAGCTGACAGACAGCAGCTCAACATATGTTTTATTGGCCCCAAACTGTTCTTCACTCCTCACTAGTGTGTATAGCATCCATTGAAGTCATTAGCCTCCTGTGAGTTGTGTGCTTAACCCTGTTTTGTTCCCTTTGTACACACACTTAGTAGGGCTCTCCGTCAATCCTTCATTATTAAGCCACTAGTGTGGTTACCCAACCATCAGTTAATCAATAAAGAATGGTGTCGATGAGTGGCATCCAATCGTTTCTGAAAGAAAAACGTGATTTTCCCGGAAAGAGCTTTGTGGTTAATGCAAGAAAATTAGCTTTGTAAAAAATTATATTCTTTAATTTCATAAGCAAGCTTGAATTGTTCTTTATAAAACACGCCATGTATTTGTCCATATCTACCAAAATTAAAAATTACATTTTGAACCCCCATTCATAAATATGCTCAGTGAAGCTGAGTTTTGAACTGCACCTTCCACAGATGATTGGCTTTGAATCGAAAATTCAAACATCAGATATGTTACAAAACAAACTATGACAAAGCAAATTATAACCCAAAAAACCGTTGGGGACCAACATATTTGCATGAGGACTCCTATTGAACTGTCAGGGTGTTCTGGGGAATCACTGGGTTGTGGTTGCAGTTCCTCTTTTTGTTCCTCTGCAAGGTTAATCTCAATTTTTTATCAACTTAGGTTTCTGACATTTTCCCATTGAAGTTAACATGACCATATTAACCAGCAGCTCTCACGCTTATAGAGATTGACTGGCTTCAGGGCCTAAACACGCCACCCTGAGCTCAGTATTCCACACCTGCTGTAGTGGAAATTACAATAAAAATGTGCCATGTTATATTCTTTTCCAGTGAGGCACAACAATGAGATTACAACTCCTATTTAAAATCTGTCACCCAGCTATTATAAGGCATCTGTTAAAAATATGGAGCAACATTGAATGCAAAGTCTTGTTCATGTAATGCAAAACATGATGCTTTGAACAAACACAAATCTACATATGCTTTCTTGCAGCTATACTAAAATTCATAAATTGTATTTTATTTATCATATTTTGTAAATAAAATATGTGATGTTGATAAACAAGTTTCGAGAGGAGCGCGTTCGCATGATTAGCCTCGGCTGGAACCAGGTTTCCTAATCAACCTAATTCCGTCTCGCCAATCAAATCCTTATACCTTCCCCTTAAATAAGCTCCCTTCCTTCCCTTCCCTTATGCATCCTGCCTCCACCCCTTCTCCACCATTTCGCGTCTTCATACCGGGGGGCAAGCGGAGTTTCGAGCCAGAGTTCGCTGACCTCCAGGCTCGCCCTCTGGACAGCATGATAAAAAAATCAAACAAGTGGGATTTATGTTAAAATATCAAAGAAAAAGCACATTTCAAGCAAAATATTGTACAAAAACGCATTAGGTAAGGCTTAAATACCAATAGATTTACAGTTAAAATGAAGAGAATATACATTTTATGTCTTCTGTAGCACTGAAGCAGTGACATTCAGACTTTTCCAATGTCCAACCATTTTTAGGGCCACTGTATTTTGCAGCTTATTTAATGCATTAATTAGATTATTAAAGACAATGTGCAGAATAGTTTCACAGAATAGTTCCCCCCCACCCACACACGTGCAAATCATACATACTGCTTAAATAAGAGTTGTTTAGATCCATCATTGTCAACACTAACATTCATTAGACGCCTTAAACGACTGCTATGTGATGGAGTCTGATCAGGGTCCCTAAGGATCTTGCTCTGTGATCCAGGTAATTCCGGATCATGGCTGGATGACGGAGTCTCGCTAACAAGAGGGGACTGTGTCATCCATCTTGAGAAGTGCTCCACAGATTTATTGATCTGGCAAAGGCGCAACTCCCATGAAAGCTGTTTCTTGACGGATTTCTTACCGAGGGCACGTGGCGACAAAGCTCCGGAGATGTCTCTCCTTGTCCCAGAGACGACGGGGAATGCTGTGGTACTTGGGGGACGGTTTCTAGATGTTTTTCTTATGTCAGGACTAAGAATCTCTGAGCCAGAAACTGGAATCAAAGTGGACAAATTACATGTGGTCAGTCGATAGCGGTCACAAATAATCTAGATGCACAAGTACTTATTGACACAAGCTTCAATAAACCTGCATGAGTGGATTTGAATAAAATACCGTCATTAATCAGCATGCTTTATCGCTAACCACAGTTTAGGATCAAAGACTGACTGAATCTTGAAAATACATGAATAATCACTTTTGGATATGGCCTGTAGGGCATCACATTTGTTTGTGGCTAATCAGCCATGCATTAGCCATTTTTTAACAATTTGATGCATTTTAACCAATCTGGCAACAACACTAGGCATTTGAGCATTTTAAACAATTGCAAAAAGAATTCTGACATAAAATGGAAAATCATTTCTGATTTTGGTTGAATTCTAGGGTAAAAATCAAATGCATAAAAAAGGAAATAAACTAAATGCTAAGAAATTATGAAATGAACAGCTATGATTTATGCTGATAACAAAAAACATTTTGTGTTAAATTAGAAAATACAGCATTTATAGTTACACTTTACATTAAGGTTAAATTAATTAACATTGTTAATGTATTATGTATATTATAATAACTAACAATGAACATTCGTTTTTCATCATATGTTAATCAATGCATATTATATTATATTATATTATATTATATTGTAGATCAAAAGTTTGGAATTACTTATACTTCTGAATGTATTAAGAAATTATTTCTAAAGGATCTGAAGAATAAAAAAATATTACAAACTTTTTATTTTGTTAGAAGAAAATGTTATTATTATAGAAGAAAAAAAAGCAATTATTTAAAACATTTGATCAGTACTGTAAATCTAGAAGGAGAACTGCAACCCAGTACCAAATGTTAATTTATTTTTAAGACCTATAAATCATATGGTCTTGTCCTACAAAGAACTGTTTCTGTTGACCGACAGTTTACTCACCCTAAGGGCTCAACAATAGTGAAACAATGCAAGTGACTAACTTTACAAGCCAGCAGACAGAGAGCAAGTCCTTGAAAAGTGCAGTTCAAATTGCCCACCAACGCTTCAGTCATTGATTTTCCTATACCTCACAAAAGAAAAACCAAGACAATGCTACAAGCCACGCGCTGCAAGACAGAGGGTGTAACTTTGCACACTGTCCGTTTGCCCGCACAAAGAGTGATAGAGAAAGAAAGAGCCCAAGAACAGCAGGAAAAGGGAGATGATTCGTTTCATTCACTTTCAGTCTTCAAAGCAATGCATCTGCAACAGCTGCTCGTCCAACATGCACAACGTTTTCAGACAGATTTCAGCGAAGGCATTTCTGCACTCATCCAATTGATATCTTTTTGTCAATTTGCCATTCTCTCTAATTGTGGAGATCTTTCTGTTTTGTCCAGTGTTTGAAACCAGCTGCCTGAGGCAAATTAAATAAGAAATTTTAATAGAAAAGAAAAATATTGTGGATCAATTCAAGGGTTAGTGATCAAGAAAGACTAAAGGAGCTCCGAGCCTCATTAAACTTTAGGAGTTATTGAATACAACGTATGGCGTAAATAAAAGAGAAACATCAGTTTATGTCGTACAACATAGAGAAAGTTAAATATAATATAATATAAACATAATATATTAAATATATTATAATTAATATTTTTTCACAGATTTATAATCTGTATTTTGAACTATGCACTGCATTGTTTTGTGGTTTAGGGTTAAAAGACATGTCTGTAAAATCAACATAAAAGATACTGGTAATTTTCTGCCAGGAAAATTCTTTTTCATACAGTGCTTAAGAATTTAATTCACTGAATGTGTAATGATTTTATCATACATGTAATAAATGCAATTTATTACATATATTTAATACGAGCTAAATCACTTCCATTCCATTAAATGTATTCATTTATTCATGTATTCATTAATTCCATGCATGTTCTTCTGAAATATATACATATTTACTGTTAAAACCATAACATCGGTAACACTTTATTCTCGGGTCTCTTGATTAGTTGCTTATTGCTATGCATATTAGTAGAATATTAGTCATTTATTAGTAGTAATTAAGCACGTATTGGCGCTCACCTATTATTGTCCCTGTTTTGATTTCAGTAAATCAATTGGAGCGAACGCATACTACGTGATTAATATTCATGAACCATGCAGCTCATTAATACTTAGTGAGTTTTATATTGTTATTAGTAGTAGAATTCTTAGTAGTTTTGTTATCTTATAATTCTTTGCCCGGGTTTTTATAGAAACATTAAATGATAAACAAGCACCACCACCAGTTAGTTTCATTAATTTAACATTTAATATTAGGAGCATCCAAATTTGCCATTTTTTTTTTTTTTTAGTAATGCAAAGTTACTTTCCCGCGTAATTAGTTACTTTTACAAGACTGTAACTCTGTTACTATTTGTGATAAGTAAGTGTTACCTTCACCTCAATGTTGTGCTTACTAGTTCAGCTTCATTATCATAATTAAAATGTCACCATAAAAACCTGTTTAACTGAATATACTGTAATCTGAATATTAAAGCTGTTCACTTGTCTTGCAAACTGTCAAGAGAACAAAGACTTAGATACAAATATCTATATATATATATATATGACTCTACACTTGCAGAAAAAAATACTACATTTAAGAATCAAGTTAGTGATTTTGTATGCATCTACTCAAACAAAAAGAAATGTGTTAAATAAACTATATACTGATGCTATGAAGAGGAACCATTCAGTTTGCCTTGGACCAAGCGCAAATTAGAGAGACTGAAATGACTCTGAGGCTGCCGGCTGAGGTCGTAAGCCCTGTGAACGCAACTCTGAGCCTGAACAACAGCTCCACATGGACTCCTGCAGTGGCAGTTTTGTAGCTGGTCACAACGACCCATGGGTCCTATTGTATCTCCGTTCTCACTGCTGAGAAGTACGAGCCAGAGGTCAAAGTTGAAACGAAACCTCCTAGTTTCACAGCTGACCCTTTGCGCCCCTCTCACACAGGTTCCTTTCAGAGGAGACCCAAAACACAGTGACACATAACACACTTTGTTCTGTGTCAGCTCAACTGTAGTCTAATGACTGGGCTAAGCATCTAATTAGATGGGGAGAGATACCATCAAGACATGGTCGATGCTTTACCACTTTGACCAGGCAACTGGTGGCAGGCTTCCCAGCTGACAGGGCCCCACGTGACCCTATAGGGACGGCCCTGGGGTTTGAGGCCCCCTGGACACTCATCATATGGCAGGCCTGAGGGGAGTGGAGGAGGTGGATACCAGAGGGGCAAGCCAATAAAACTAATAGAGATAGTTACAGTCAGTCCCTGTCCTCGAATTCCCCTCAGGGCGGCTTCTTTGATCATCTCACCCTCTTACGGTACTCACTCCATTTGGCTCAGCCAGTTGAGGTCCATGTCCAGCTGTGCTACTAGGTAACACATTAGGATTTCCTCCCCAAAAATTCTATTAATTCCAAAAAAACCTTGAACATCCAACAGCATTTAAACATTCTGCACATGTACACGCTACAAAAGAAGGTAAAAATGCTTTCAGGGAGAGATAACATACCACAAAAATCACATTACTGGTGCCCACCGATAACACAGGTTTGATGCAACAATTTCAGCTCCCCTGAAATTCTTTTATGAAGCTTTAGATGAACCTCACCCCAGATGACACAGCCTACGTCATTCAGATTTATGCTAATACACCCCGGTTCTAGTTCTCCTAAGAAAGAAAGAAATGACCAAACTTCACATTTATTTGCCCTGCCACCACACAAATGTTTGCTTCAAATTACGCTTCCATCACCATGCAAACACACGTTGAAGTTCACTTCATTTTCCTTGGCAAACACAGATCTCACAATCACTGAGCCGCTGTGATGCACGTTTATTTGTGGATGCTGGAAATTTCTTGAAGTGTTGCAACCTTAGTTTTGGTTCTTAGACTCTGGGACGGTGCCCGGCTTTTAGAAGTTTCAAACTACTGACAGATGGGAAGAGAATATCAGTTTCCTCTTTTCTTCCAGTGAAGAGGATTAGGAAAGGATGAGAGCAGGAGGTGGGTAGATTAAAGACACAAGAGCAACAGAATGACCAGCTCAGAGAAAAGCATTCCACAACACAAATGCCCTGAAGAGAGGGTCGGCTGGACATTAATAACTAATTGACACAGAGAGAGAGAGAGAGAAGCATTTCATGAATGCTAGCAAGATAAATAAATAACACACACACACACACATTGGTATTTGTGGTTTATGGGGACTCTCCATAGGCGTAATGGTGTAATACTGCCCTACACCAACCCTACACCTCAACACACACACATATACATAGACAACAAGGCAACTAAAAATATTAATATTAGTATTAATATACAACAAATCCTATATCAACAATTACACTGTATATTACTTAGTGTATTTTTGAATAACATATCTAAAAATCCTTGAAACAAAATACATTTTCTTCCAGAATCAGCACTGCATAATATATAAAGGCTAGTTTTCACAGACTGTACAGTTTCTTGAATATAAGTATATTTTGTCTTCCAGTACTGGAAGATTTGTTCACTTGTGTTGAAATTGTTTATACCTAAAACAAGTGGGAAAAAAAGATAAATCCCCAGTAAACAAGTGTTGATATCTTCTGAAGTGTTGCTTCCCAATTACATGCATCAAGTACATGCATCTTGTTTCAATGATTTTAGATATATTTTAACTGGAAAATTAGACAAAAATACTTATTAAAAATAGATTTTTGCATGGTAAAAAAGTGCCTGATATAATATAACCATAATAAAACTTTATTTTACAGTCCTGATCCATTTGTACGTGCTTTGTATGTATTATATCAATTACAATAACTGGGTAATAACTAGATACTAAGCTTAACATTTACTAACTACCCAGTACCTTCATGGGAAAGTACACTGTAAGTACACATACTGTATGAATAAAGTGTAACCTTATTATTGACCTTTGCAGTATATTTGTTATATCAACAGTATATTTACACGGTCATCTCCTTCAGACATAATACTATCAATACTCCAAATCCCAGTGTGGGAAACAACAACAAGGTTTCCCGGCCCAGCTGCCCACATTTAAGCAGAGCACTTGTTAGGCGTGTGTTGATGATGTTAGCATGCTGGAGCTCACGGCGTCCATCCCCGACTGCCCTCTGGAATGCCCTCCTGATTGTGAAAATGTGTAACGAAGCAGTGCCATTTATTATACATCAACGGCATCACTTATTCATCTGCCCTGTCTGTCTGTAAACACTTCAACAGCCTCTGATCGACACGGGCCTAACCTGTGTGTGTATATGTGTGTGTTTAGGAGAAAGGGAGCGAATTCGCACCGTTACACACATTTTTGTTAAATATCTGTAGTATTGTTTGAGCTACAGATTGTTCAATAAGTTGTCAGCATCTTCTTCAACAGATATTTGTGCTTGCCAAGATAAAGTCTTGGAGTTAGTGGCATCAATTATTTAGACAAAACAATAAAGTCACTGTTTGTTTACTGCTTAAGCTCAATAGCATTGCTCAATGTATGTGCACATACCTGACGAACTGTGTGAGAAAGGACACAATAACGCAGAGGTAGAGTTATTTAACAGACGCTCCTCCCTGGAATAACCTTGGGTTAAGTGGTTGGAATCTCAGTCGTTTTAAAGTTTTGTTACTTCGTAAAAGAAACTGCGTTGATCCGCAGTTCACTGTCAGCGCTTCCCTGTCAAATCCAAGAGAGCTTATCCAAGATTAGCCATGGCTTATCCGTGAGTGTAGCTAATTATTCAATAAATGAAACAGCTTGCTTAAAGACCAGAGCGCTTTTATCAGAAATGGCTGAACATGAATGATTACTAAAAATAAATCCATACGAATTGGCATCTCGTAAAATACGTACGATTTATAATAAAACGTATGAATTTGTATGAGTGAGGTCATACAAATTTGTATGATTTAGCCACCTCGTAAAATATGTACGAATTGCCATGAGATCAGGTTAGTTTATCATGATAAATATGACAGTTTTTGTCTCTTTTTTTGCATTTGCTTGGACAGTTTTCTCTATACTTTTAATTAGTACTTTTTCAAAACCCTCACATTTAGTCTTTCTTGAGAGCTTGGCACAGCAGTACAGTTTACATACAAAGTAATTAATGTCCCAAACCATTTCATTTTTCTATATAACACTTGCAAAGGCTGTCACCCAACAAACACACTTTGTTTCTCATAACATCCTAAAGCGTTTTTGAATGCAGTTATCTGTAATAAAATAAGCTTTTCCTGTGTGATAAATTAAAAGATCACATACCTGAAAAGATGAGGAAGAAAGTACGGCAATTATAGTCACATTAGAGTAATCAAACACTCAGCACACGCAGCACAACCGTCTATATTTGTACAAGGATTGTAATGCAAATATAATGCAAATTCAAATTCAAAATATGATCATCTATAAAATGAGGACATGAAAATATTTTTGTTTTTTTATTGCCGTTTTCTACAAATCATTTGATAGTCTTGACTACAATGTAGACAAGCACCTTAATTCTTTTTTTAGTTTTTAACAGGATCCTTTACTTCAGTAAAATTAAACAGTAGAAGGGAATACACACGGGTGGTGAAATAGTGAGGATGAAGAAACTAGAAACCCTATGTTCCTGTCTGCTTTTGTCAATGCCTTCCTTCTTAATGGTCTCTGAAGTGCTGATACAGAATCTACAATAACAGCATTTTTAATGTGCGAGTGAGTGAAGGGACTTGAGCATCATTGTGGATGTTATACAAATCAACAATATTGAGTTTGTGACAGAGACACATACCTCAAAGATAGAGACCATTAACATAGGCAGCAGGTGATGGACAGACAGACGGCTGGACACATAGATAGATAGATAGATAGATAGATAGATAGATAGATAGATAGATAGATTTTGTGTACAAAAGCACACAGCAATTGCCAAAGAGTGGTAGCTCTGTTAAGTGCAGAAGGTTTTTCCTCTGTTTTCTCCCTTTACCTTGCTCATCATTAAAAATTAACAACTCCACTCCCTGCTAATTGTTAGCAACAAGACAGAGTGTGCTGCCTAGTGGAATTAAATTAACCCATTAGCCGCTGTCTCCATTAGTTCAAAGGAACCTAGTTGGTTCATGTGCTTATTCCTTTTACTCATCCTCATGTCATTACAAATCGGTAGAAAGTCAATGGTCAAATAAAGAAAGTCAAAATAAAAAAGAAAGTCAAATAATGCAACAATTCTGGGTCCCATCTTTCAAAATAAAGTAATTCAGGTTTTCAATACTTGTACTTATTAACATCAAGTTTTATAAGCACAATCGGCACGTCTGCTTTAAAAGCAGACATGTATGATGTTTTCTGTCATGTTCATTCAGATACACGTAAACTGGGTCATATCCAAGCACCCCGATGTGTCACCCACCCACCCACAATCCCAGCTTGGGAATTCAGTGAGCTTATTCAATTGCAGTTTATTGTCACTGATTATTAAACGAGACAGCATGCCTCTGTTCCACTGCAACTCCCTCGACATCAACACGCAGAGAAAAGAACAACAACAGTGACAGAAGTGGGGGCATAAATCAGAGGTTTGACGCATCACAGCCTTTGATAGACTAGCACAATCACTCACTCAAAGAGGAAACAGATCTATGTCATCCCAGCTGAGCTCAATGATTATATATTGACAGGGAGAAATGCCCTACTTAATCCCCACTTTAGCCAACCTGATGGAAGAACCCTTACGATGGTCTCAAGTGACTAAGGCAAGACCATCACATGAATCACTGTGCAGCTGTACAGATATATACAAGGAAACTGTATGTACTTTCCCTAAACTAAATGTTATAAACATTTATGTTCTTCATTAATTGTGCAAAAAAGAATTTACTGAAACATTGAGTGGCATTAATAGCATTGTGCTTTTGCAAATACAGACTGGAACTGGCTGGTACACACTTTTATTCTAGTGCACATTTTAGGGATGCTTCATTTTTGAAAGTCAATTTCCAAACTGATTAAAAACAAAAAACAAACAAACAAACAAACAACAAAAAACCTTTAAAACCCATAACTCCACAGTTTTTTCTCCACCATTGTTATTAGCAATTTAAACCCCTGCACAGTTTTTGTATTCTGGGTGATATACATTATTTTAGTCTATTTGGAGAAAAAATTACAGAGAGCTAGCTAAAAATAAAATAAAATAAAGTTAAATTAAATTAAATTAACTTAAATTAAACGATTAATTTAGAAAAAATAAATGCATTTACAATAATAAATTATGAAATAAACATATTCATTTCTTAAATTGTAAACAAATTTATTATAATATTCAATTATAATAAATAAATATTTTATATTATACACAAGCTTTACAAAGGGGTCCTTGAAAATATAAATTTGTTACTGATCAAGTATTATTTAAAACATCAACAAACTCTCATCATTTCTATCTAAAAGTAACAGCACAACTTTCACACATTATTATCATGTGTACATACAAATAAAAAAAAAACCCAACAACAAAACATTTTAAGGACATTTTTATATACATTTATTTAAAGCTAATTATTTTAGTTATTTATGTTTTTGTCCATTTAAATGGTTACATCTGCTGTGTCTATGTTGAATTAATTTCTCTCTTAATTGCACATAAATAAATAAAAAAGGAAGCAATTCATGCCATGTTTCTCCAAAAAATACATCAATATGGCTGTATGGTGTTGAACTGACATTTTACATCAACATCTGGCTCATCTATTTGCATTGGGTTTGGGGTGAGACTACCTGCCTATCCAAACATCTGGTTGTTGCCACTAGTGGTTCAGAAATTGCATGCTGCACTCTTACTTAACTCTTAATGAATTAAATAGACTGTAGAATCGTATTACGTCTATATACCCCTTAAAAATGCTATACAGCTTTCATAAGAGCAAAAAAAATTTGTCTTTGTGTGACGGCCACACACGAAAGGGGACAATAAATGTGTCACTCCTCACAGTATTGTCACAGGGGGGCCAGAAAAAGAGGGTCGCTGGAGACCCGTCTCTGGCTTCTCATGTGCCAGACTCAGAGCTAAACAGAACCCTGGTCTACTGACCCGTTTCTTGACGGTCCAGGGGAATCCGCATTCAATGCGAGAAACTGCTGCAACCTGCTACTAATGAAGCACCAACCTCATTAGTCTTTGCTTTCCTTGTCTTTGCCGACTCCAAAATGTCTCTCTGCTGTTTATTCTCAGAGTTTTATGAGTCAACTCTGTTGTGGTGAGTGGGTAAAGTGGTTAAATTTGATAAATGAGGCAATCTTTAAATATTAATTATGCATTAATTACATTCATAAGACAAAACAAACTCCCGGTTAAAGATTCATGAGGAGCCAGCTTGGCTTACTTCCTATTCTTTTGTCCAACGCAAACACTGCGAGGAACTGAAGGATGCTGTTTTTCAGCAGAATAATGCACAGAAAAACAGATTTCAGTGTAGACTGGCAGAAAAATAAAAGACATTCATGCGTTTTGCCCTCTGACCTATGACCCGCGTCTCGCTCCTCCATCTTGTATTACAGCACATGGCGCTCTCCACGACCCCATGACCTCAGACAGACATAAAGTGACGGTGAATGCATCACAGGGAGAAGTTATGACACCAGCAACTCCAACATTTTTGACATGGATTGAGTTTTTTATATGGCATTTCTTCGAGCTAAGCACCACCTGCCGCTTCACACCAAACTAAACGCATCTTTATAACAAAGAAAGGTAGAAATCTAAAAAGAAACTCTGCACCTCATCTTGTAATGTGCCCCTCTATCCCACATCTCTCTCTTGTTCCTGAGTTCAACCTTGCTTGCTTCTCTAATAAATATTTCACCGGTGGAAAGTTCAGTAAAGAGAGTCACGAAGGGGTGTGAGTTGCTGGAGAGAGGAGTCGTCTGGGGAACAGCTTCGGCAGGTGGATGGGCCCCTGTGCTAGCATTAGAGCTGCTTGGAAACACCGTAGTAAGATACAACTTCCATCCTCTCCCAGCAGCATCGACATCCGTCACTCAGGCTCTCTGTTGTGATACCGAATTAAATTGCAGTTGAAGCCTTATGGTAGGTGAGCGCACATGTCTGCTTTTACACGGCCAAATCGTTGTTGCTCCTCCATTCACCAGTAATAGAAATTCTCCTTTTTGTTTGTTCAGTTGAAAATGAATATGTCAACATGCATCGCTTCTGTTTTGAACCTTCCATCTTCTGTCTGATGAGACGATCAAAGGCACAGGGCCATAATGAGAACATATCTCACAGAAGCTAATGTTCTCCCTTCAGAAGTTAGTTTTTTAGCTCGTCGTTTTATCTCTAGATTCTCAACTCCTTATAAATCCAGGTCATTACTTGATTAGTTTTGTTTTGTGAATTCATTTCAAGCCAACTCTATTGTACTACTGTACACTTGCAACGAAGCTCAAAGGTTTTGCATCATACCGTGTAATTATGTGCTAAGTCATAACACTTCATATCTTATGTGTATCTTCTTTTCTATATCTTTTCCATATAAAATAACATTCAATCCTATAACAAGCCTTATAAGTTTTAGCACAATGAAACCATTATTTCAGTGAAACAAACTAATTATTTTAATACTAGTGCTATTAACATTTGACATTATTAGTTATTATTTAAAAACAGTAGTAAATATGGTCAGTAATATACTGTAGATATGGGTAAAAAATTATGTAAAATGAAAACTATAAAACAGTTGTAACAATAATAATAAAAAATATAATATTGTATGAATAATATTGTTATATTTAGCATTATATATTTTAATAATATTGTAATATTTTCTATTTATTGTTAATATTATTTAAAAAATAATAATAATTGACATTATTATTGGTGTTATTGTAACAATAATAAAAGTAACAAAAATAACTATAACAGTATATATTATTATGACAATAATAATTATTGTCAGTATTATTATATTGTATTGATTATAAAATATTTAGTTTCATAACAATAAAAATAACAAAGATGCAATGTTTTGCATTATATTTTTATACAAATACTTTAGATTTTTATACTTTTTATCCTTGATTAATTTGTTTATTATAACAAAAGTATTATTTAAAAAAAAAACACTTTCAGCAAATGGCGCATTAGGTTATTGACACATTTGTTGTTTAGCATTTTGAGTTCAAATATATAATTTATTTAATTTAAACTAACAGTGTTTCACAGGGAAAATGTTACATTTCCAATAAGTCCTATTCACGGTCGAACATTTTTTTCATTTATAATAACTGTTTAAATAAATTTTCAAAAATGCAAATGTGATGCATTAAAAATTGCACCCAAATGAGAATACACGTTTTGAAAATACACATTGACTTTTAAAAACTGCTTGTCTAATTTGTTTCTAAAGAGGGGCAAAGCCAAAAATAAAGTCCGTGTTCAGTTCAACAAGCACTGATGGGGTGGAAGGGAAAGACACAGAGACACAGAGAGAGAGAGAGAGAGAGAGAGAGTGTGTGTGTGTGACTGTGGTCAGGCCGGTGGGTGCATGAGGGGGGGCGGCTCAGGGTGCAAGCACGGTGACAGCAGTGAGAGCTGTGCTGAAACAGTAGCCGACCCCGGCGGGCCAGCCACACAGGCTGTGAGTGGGCCCTTGCTCCAGGGAGGATAATTGGAGCAGCGCAGGCAACATATGGCCTAGCAGGGCAGCCTGCTGCTGCAGCAGCTGTGGACTGGTGCGAGAGATCAGAGACACATTAAAGCGACTGTTCCCCACCCCTTCCCCTTCCCCCTCGCTCTCCATCTCTTTCTCCTTCTATCTCTCTCTCTGCCGTCCATGACTCTGGTACTCCTCCCCCAGCTCTCTTCCTCTCTCTATAAACGCTTATTTAAATGACAGCTCTTAACCGACCCTCCCTCCCCCACCCTGCTCGCATGCCCCCAGGCAGCTCTTAATGCAGAGGAACAGGGGAAGAGAGACAGAGTGAGTGAGAGAGAGAGTGTGGGGTGTGCCGCTAAACTTCTCTTTTTTTTCTATCTCCCTCCATCTTGCCTCTGAGACGTAATGAGAGCAAAAGTGGTGATTTGTTATACCTCTGTGTGTCTGTCTTCACCTAAGAGGCACCATCACAGGAAACAGCAAATGTCATGCAAAATACATGAAGCTTCTTTATGACATCATAAGCACATCAAATTGGCGGTAGTGCTGAGAGAAGAGGTACCACATCAGTTAACTGTGCACATAAACTCACACTGCTGTTGATTTTGACAGAGATGGCCAACAGCCTTGGGTGAAATTCCCTGGGAATAGCAAGAAAAGCAGGTAGGGTGGCACGCATTTCTGACCTTTGACCTTTGATGGAAGGAACAACCTTTATTTTGGATATTTTTTAGTCAAATAGATTTACATAGACAAATGTTGAAATGCAACGGTTAAATGTTAGACGATGTTTAAACATGCTGAAGAAGTAAGATCTAACTGAGATATTCATATTTACCATCTTTCTCTAGGGCAATGTATATACTGTTATGTAAATATTACTCATATATATTACTCATTCTTTCATAAAAGTTATATTATTAATCAAATTAATTATCAACATCTGGAAGGTGCCATATTTCACCATATTTACAGTTATGCAGTTTAAATGATTGTTATTTTAAAATTAATTCTACTACTACCACTAATGCATGGTTATTTAAATAATATTTTTAATAACTAAATTTTTCTAAAAAAAAACTTATAATTAGTCTAAAATATATATATTTTTAAATTACAATTATCATTAAATAATTTACTTATTTGCAACATTAAACATGAATTAGTAGCATTTGTTACAAACACCAAATAAATCAAAATAACATAGTACTTTTAGTTCAAATCATTCACTTTCATTAAGGGTTGATTACAAATTAAATTAAAAGAGATGTTCTCACAAACACATGCTTTCATCACCACTTTCAGTGAGTATTGCGCAGGAATTCTTCAAAACATTGAACAGGGGCACATTTCTGCCCCAGGAGCATTACTTACCCCGCTACCATTTCCGCTGTCTCACCATGAAGTATTAATTTTGTTTTAGGAGACAGAGCTATAGACAAGTTACCCTTGCTTCTCATGAGCCACTGAGAAAAATGTGGCCAAAACAGAATGCAAAAAAGAAAAAGCGACTGCGATTCTTTCTGTGAATGAGAGCATGGGAAAAAAGAACAAAGTCTGATATTTAAATAATTGATAATGAGGTGATGGTTAATAATTTACATGAACAAATCAGGGAAGGTGGTAAGTTATTAATCTTTTAGCTGCACACCTTGGCCCGACGGGCCGATGCTTCCTGAAAACGGACCACAGTGCGAATGCCTGGCCCAAGGCTGGAGGGTTTAGGAGACCCCACATTTCCAAACCCGATAAACTGCTAAACCACTCTGTCTGAAAACACACCACTGTAAGCCACAGGTATTTACACTAACTCATATCAGGATTATCAGGGAACCATGAAAAGGGAACTATTTCACACATCACTGCAACGAACAATTCTAGGAACCACATATGCAAACATAAATGTAAACTTGAGTCAGTGAAGGCTATATTAGTTGTTTATCTTTAGAATAACAAAGAAACAACAACAAAAAAAGTAAAGATTATCTTAAGTAACTTAACCTCATGCCAATCATGAAACAAGAAAAGGGAAACACAACAATATATTATTTATAAAGTACTATCCTATAAAAGTTCATTTTTAAATGTATCGGTATTGGTTCAAATGTTAAGCAGATATATTTAATCTAAAGTGATCCAAAGTTTCTTTTTTGGTTTTAATTTGGTTTATAATGTTTATTTATGCCAGAAAGTCATAGAAGGCCTACATTTGTTACATCATTTTGGGAAAGGAAAATTCCAGAAAAAATGACTGATTCCCAAAACTTCCTTTGGAAGGTTTATAAAGATGGTTTGAATCATACGTGTGTCATTACCACATGATTAAAAGCCATAACAAGATAAGTAATTTTCATGTCAGCTGAAAGGAGCGTGTCTGCCCGGCCCTTTATATGCGATGTATTACAGTGCAAAGTAACAAAGGCCTCCTCTGTTGCAGCTGAGCGAGCAGGAGGTGCATCTGCTCGGTACACTAGCGAGGATCGGATGAACGGACGGGAAAGATGAGAAAGAGAAGCTGAGCACCTGCAGGACTCCGCCCACTGCACCCACTTTCCCCCGTCTCCCAACGCCACAGAGCTTCAGAGGTTGCCAAGCACCAGCACCATGGTGTTGCCAAGCAGGCGCTGCATTATTTATGAATCTGTGTTGCAAACTCACAGCCATCGCCCATACAACCTCATCGCTCAGGACGGACACAGAAGCAAAAAAAAAAAAAACACACGGCCAACGAATGTACCCCACACGCTTTTGTTGCCCAAGTTAAAAAGTTCACTCCATGCAAGATGAGAGACGTCATTCAAACCTTTCCACTAAACCCTTCCGGCAAGCTAGAAGACAGCACTCACCTGTTTTGTGTTCTTGCTGCAGTCTTCAGTAGAGACGATTCTCCAAGCATCGGTCTCCACGGCTGGACTGGGCCTCTGGTTTGGCCTTCCATCTGAAGGCAGCTTGTTCCGTGTTGAGTAATCGCTTGTAGCTATGAACCCATCAGAGTATTGACCACTTACTGATGAATGAACATCCTCCAACTGGCGCTGCGCAGACTGCAATAGTCCTTGGAGACAGTTAGGGTCAGTAATGGCTACAAATCAGAGGCGAAGTCCAGGCAAAGTATCCCAGGGCCTGCAGAAATGAAGTTGAAAACAGTGGCAGGAGCAAGCCACCGCTTTGAAAGGCAGGCAGGAGAGTGTGTGCATGGGGAAGAGCATGGCTGGAAGTTTATATGTGTTCTCCCTGAACCAGGGGACTGAATAAATAATACAATAGATATTCCTCTGATGAAGTCTCGCAGCGGCATTCATAATTATTTCATTGTTGTGGTAATGAGAGCGCTGTCCCGCTGCACTGTCAGGTATGAGCGCTGTGCCTCCATCAGGCCTCCGGATGCATTTACAACAGGTCAACAGACTTGATTGCTATCAATAAATATCAATAACATGTTTAAAAAAAGAGTAAAGACACATATACTAAGGTAAATTCTGCTAACCACAGCATTTGTTGGGTATGGGTCGAGGTTAAAGAGTGATAGCTGGAAGAACCTCTAGAGCGTGTGTGTGGTATCTGGTGTGAGAAAGTGATATGGAGAGTCTTTGTATGGTGGTAACATGAATGCCACACTGCTTGGGATTCATTGTGAAGTCAGGCTCAAGTCCACAGGGGAAGATCTGGGAAAAGAAGGTCAGGACATTTGTGTGCATCCGTTTTTTTGTCTGTGCCTTTGCTCAAGACGTGTGTGCACCAGCCTTGGAGCTTTGGAGAAGTTTTATTTTGTGCTGAAAATGACATCTTAACCTTAGAATGCATAAAGAGGGCAAAACTAACCTAATGTGGTTTTCCAGGTTTTTTTTTTTTTTACTTAAACATTGCTGAATTCCTTGACATGCTTGTTGGTCACAGGTTCAGAAATGCAAAGCATCCTACTGTAGGTGTGTATGACTTTCTTTTTTCAGGTAAATTCAATCAGAGTTCAACACATATGCCTTACATCATCTTTTGGGATGTCAGGAAATGAGGAAAAAAAATCCATTTTAAATATGGATATTTATCTTACAAAAACACATTGATTCACCACAGGGGGCCTTTATTCACTCCCCTGGTTTTGTTACGGAAGCGCACATTTTATTGAACATGTTCCGAACTGTAAATGACAAACACCCGCTTAGTCCCATGGAAAGGCTTGAAGGGGTCTGGACAGTTTTTAATATAACTTTGAAGACCATTCAAACTATTTTAACTATTTTAAACCAGCAAACATCCTAGGCTGGTTTAAGCCTTCTTTTTCAGTACGGTTAAGGGTCATGATCAAAGCTTGGACCATGCTGAAAAGCTGTAACATCCAAAAGTCATCTTCATATGTACGGTTAACTTGTACTTCAGATGGAGTCTCAAAGTCTCCCTCTGGGACGGGTTTCTGATTTTTGAAAGCATGACAAGGGGATCTTAAAACCCCAGATCAGACAGGACATGTGAGGAACAGCCTGGGGTTTTGAGGAGAGGGTGCTCTCTGTCGCCTAATCCTGTTAGCATTGCAAGGAGGAGGGTGGGGAGCACAATGGCACCCCGTCCTGCACCAGCTGGGGTCCCGAACGCTCCTACTCGATGCAAACCCACCCCCTGTTCCCCAGAGCCCTTCGAAATCTGCTCTTCAGTGTTCCTCATGGTTTAGAGCTGCTCAGCAGGCCACAAAGATCCTCAAAACCATTACCTTTATGCAGATAAAATACAAAAAATGGACAAGGACAATTAGGCATCAACTGAGAAGTGTGAGTCTGCTAGAATACGTCTAGATATCATAGTTTGAAAACCAAGGTCAATTACAAGAGGTCACAAGAGAGTTACAAAGATTTCAGTTCCCATTATATGATACAATAAATACTAAATTATTCTTGCATCAGCAGCTTCATTTAACAACAAAACCTACATAATGAACATAACAAAACATGCATAACATTATAATCACAAAACAAGTTCTTAAAAGTATGTTGTATCTGAAACTAAACTCCATACTTAGCTTCAAGGCAAACTGATGTTTAACCTTAAATTTAAATATATTCAATTAAAAATTCTATATCTGTGGTTTGACAATAGCAATATATATTCCTTACTCAGAACATTATTAGGATCGGTTATTCTTAATATATTAATTAGCCCACTATGATGTAGATTTTAATCATAGGGTTTCAGAACTGGTTGGCGTAAGACCTTTGAGCCAATTCTTATTTGATGGAACAACTTCCTTTTTAAAGAAGCGGATAAACACTTTTCCTAAATTTTCAAGCTTGCCCCAAAAGACCTGAGATGATAAAAATAGTCCCTAAATTTCTAAAGTGAATTTCTCTAATGGCAGAAAACTACTACTCTACTGACCTTTCTCACTCTTCCACTATTTATTTCCTTATTTTCAACTCATTACTCACATCATAAAGATTCCAACATGTCTGCAACATCCCTTACACACACTCCGCTACAGTCAACTGCAAACAAGCCAACAATCGACACAGCCATCCTTTGAATCGTCTGACACCCCGAGTTAAAACAGCACCATTTGAAGAGTCTAATAAGGGCAGATGAAGCAGAGGAATGGGGCCAGGACTTAGAGGAACGCATGCTAAAGCAGAGGGAGCAGGAGGAGGGTGGTAGGGTGACTGGCGGCCTCAACTTAGACAAATACACCCACAACGAAAAAAAAACATAAATCAATGAGGGAGCATCAGTCGGCATTTCGGTCAACGCTCCGAGCGGCATGCATAAACACACTTGGCCTGAAGCAAAGACATTAATATTTCAATAAATAAAGAAGAAAGGAGATCCAAGACAAATGTTTCAGCTTTCGGCCCTCTTCCTCTTTTTTATGGCTTCTTATTTGGCATCTGAACGAGCGGCTGACGGTTATGTAAAAGTCACACAACACATCTGTCTCAATATGTCACACGTGTCCTCATATGCATACAGAGTCTCTCTATGATCCTTTTCTTTCTTTGTACTGCTCAAAAACACTGTGGGCTAAAACTACATTGAGATTTACATATCATGAATATGCCTTCACTATCATATTTACAGCATTTTGCTTGTTTATTTTTCCCTCCTTTGTTTTACTGTTGTAGAACCAAAAAAAAACATGAGGGACGCCAAGTTTGATTGTATGCAAATGTAAGATTACATGCGCGGTGGAATATTAGACTAATGCTATTGCTGTAGCTGCTTCCTCTGAGGTTTGATTCAGAAGAGAGTGACAAGACATGGAGAGCAAACTCTCTGCTGCCTTTCAACAAGACTGCAGTTATTGTAACACATGCAGGCTCATGCAATCCACCCTAACTATTTTTTTTTCCAGTGGAGTTCAAATCATCACAATCAATGCCATCACATTGTTTTTACCTGACTAAGGTCCCAGGGGTCTTGGCTAAGGAGGGGGTCTTGAAGTGCAGCACCCAGCATGCCGGGGAACAAGTAAACAGGCCTGTACTTAGCTTTTACACGCCAATTCAAGAGCACAAGCTCTTTACGTTCAACTGCTGTAGGGCTCTTCTGCATAATTCATAACCACTCAGTTAATCTATTGATCCAGACTTAGTGCGGCCCATCCCGTTTGGATGGCGAACGGCAGGTAACAGCGGAATGGTGCGAAGAGAATGACGGGGTGCCAAGGAAAGGATACGGATCACAGTATGTGCACACAGGAGGGAATCCAAGAAGAAATCGGGGAACAGAGGTAGAAATGAGGCATGAAAAGCAACTACACCAAACAATTTGACAAGGCCTAGAAAAGGTTTGAAAGATCCAATGATTGCATTTTGCAGAATGGAAAGTAAAAGCAAAGACCAGTGCTAAAGGGTAAACAGTTTTATTTGATTTAAAACAGCAAAATCCCTATGGAGAAACTTGCCTGGACCTGAGAATTTGTTCTCTAAGTGTGGAACAGAAAAATACAAATCTTCCCACAGACGCTTCACATCCTATCCAGGTCAGCTTACCATCTGTGTCGGCCGCCATTCATTTTTAATGTCTTTTTGGCCACTGCCCCATCAGGTAATGAAGTTTTCCTGTTCACATTCGGTCCCATCTTTCTGCTTACTTTCCTCTCTGACCGGCAATGTATGAGTCTCCCCATCTGCCCCTCCTTTTTTTCATTCCACCAAAATCACTTAAATCAAGAGCTCTTTCAGCCTCAGTGAACGGAACCAAAAACAGCAAACACTTTACAACCACCGCGCAGCCCTCCGAGGCACGTGCTTGCTTCTGTTTTCTGTTATTTCCCAGGTGAGCATCTTGTACCATCCTCTAAGCATAAGACTAGAGTTAACCCATCACCCAGGTACCCAAAAACCGAAACAGACAAAAGCAGAAAGACATCTTCTGCAGAGCTTCGGAGTGTGGAATCACCCCGTTTCGGTAACTTTGTACCTTTAATTTGTGCTGGCAGACAATAAAATATTTACCAGGAACCCTAAAGGCAATTACATTAAAGTACGTGCTTAGACACCCCTTCCCTTCGGCAGCCCCACAGTGTAACCCGCTGATTTGGTGAATGGTCACATATCTACAATGTTACATTTTACTCTATATCAATAATTCACCGATCATGAAATGGGGGAGGTTTGAGGGGGGGAGTAAGGAGGTACATGCGCTCATGTGCACATTGAGCAGTTTGTCCATTTGCTTAACGTACCAGAAATATTTACTTGTGGTGCTGTCTTGCTTTCACTCTCTCTTCAGAACTCTAGCACCACACCCAAGTCTGGCTGTATTCAAATAGCGAGTGTACAGTAGAAATCGAAGGGTTAGGCAAGGGCAGTAGATTTAAAAAAAATATTTCAAAGTGTAAACACAAAAAGCTCATAAGAAGGGCAGTTGAAACGTTTGTGCTCTGCAGAAAAAAAAAGGCTGAGATAAGAATGAGTAAATAATGCTAGAATAGTTATTTTTGGTTTATACATAGTTTTACAATTTAGTCTTTCTTGGAACCTTAATTCCTATGAACATTCGCAAGCAGCAATGCTGTGTAGTTGGAACTACATCACTTGTGTTGTGGTAGAAGTATAGCTTCTTGTTGGTGTGATATCAATTTCAATAGATCATGAGCAAAATAACATGCAGTTCATCCATATGTATATAGGCTATGGTAAACATCTGTAAATAAATCAGAACAACAGAAAACAAAAATATTTGTTGTTATTTACAGCAATAATCTGATAACAATTTGATAATGACCCAATTAGAAGTTATTATTTCACCTATTATTTAATCTGCATGACAACATTAACTATGCTGTCTATATTTTCTATATTTCATTATACAAATGTGATTCAAACAACTAGCTATTTATTATCTCCAACAATTCATAATACAATTGTAGTTGTGTTGTGGGTTTTGGGAAACACATCCCAGATCTTTGCTATCATTTCCTTTGAACGATATGACAGAAAATAACAAACAGTCTCAACACCTCAACTTATCATTTGGAGTAGGAATCCTACCAGCCAATACCACCAATTCCCCATTTCAGCATTAATATTCATTGAGGAAAATGTTCCATTAGCAATAATCAAGCACTTCCCCAGGCTTGTTTGCAGAAAACTCATCAGGAAAATGACTGCGACTTAGTGTCGGCAGTCTGACAGAAAAAGAAAGAATGACAGGAAACGAAGGTATGACTCAATAGATTCAACAAGTATGGCTTGTATCATCTCGGCTGCATGTCTGTCTAAGCTCTGTATGAGCTCACGCTTTGAGCCCTCTATTCTATTTTCCAGACTGCATCTCTCTCTGTTCTGTCACTTTTGCTGTGCCTCTCTGTCTGTCCCTCAGCATTTGGAGTCCCCAGTGACAGTGGTTGCTGGGGGAGAGATGGCAGCATTGATGCATATTTGATGAGCGGGTGCCAAGGCCTTGCCGGAGAGCAAGGCACGAGGGGACGATGTTGCTATCTACGTCTGCATCTCAGGTTTCTGAGTCACACTCGCAGAGACTCCTTCTCCATTGTGGGCCTTTATTGTCCATGTCTGGGGTTTCAGCACCAATTAGAGTGATAGATATGTGGGTTCTATACAAGCCAAAGCAGAGCAGCTTGCATGCACTACCAACAAAACCTGCTCAACACACAACCCACTTTGAAGAGGTGCTGATCAAATAGTCAAGTTCCAATAATGAAGTTCCCAAGTTAGCAGCTTCACTGCGTGAAGGGTAATATGATCTATTCACTGAACCAAGACTTTTTATCAACTGCAAGCATTTGGTTGTTTTTTTTAAAACCAATATATTAATTCGTTCATGCAAGTGGATAGTGGCACCAGCATTTAATTTGTCAGAGGTATTTGATTGACTGCTTTCATTTGTTTGACCTGTGTTTTTTTTATCAATATTTAATTGTACATGGGCTCTTATCATCCCAGCCTGTTTATGCTCTATTTGAGAATCCATATTGTGGTACATACCACAAAGTAAATGAACAATAATTAATTCATGTACCAAATTAAGTCTGGCCACATGAAGGAAAAAGTCACTTTTTTCACATAACACACACAAAAACAAAATAAAAAACAAATAAATCTTAATTCAAATAAATACTTAGAACTTGTTTATATATTCATTAATTCAAAGAATTATATATATATGTATATATATATTCGTGTGTGGTGTATGTATACACACACTAAACTCAACATTAATACATTTATTTAAGCATTTTTATATTTATTTACTTGGAAGGTTTTTGTATTAAAAAAATCTTCAAAGCGTCTGTTTAAAGGCATTTAATCAGAAAAAAAAATACAAAAAGAAAAATTCAATAATAAAATTAAAACATAAAATATATAGCTAATAACAAATGCGCAGTAACATTTTTTTAAAAAGTACTAATTACACATTTATATTTTAATCTTCATATTATTATTTACCAGGATCCTAACGATATAGATACGATGACAGACATTTAAACTAAGAGCATGGGCACATAAAGATCAGTGTTCAATACAACCAATCTAGCGCAACCTGTCAAAATTACGCCACCAATGAAAACGCACCGTGAGTCTCAGCGCTAAAGCCACGCCTCCACTATCCAAGCGCACATGATGGGGGACGAGACCAGAAGCCCCAGAGGCGTGTTCGCATCCCAAACTTACCAATAACATTTAAGGGTACTGTAATAGTAGTTGGGAGGGACCTGCACCTATCTAGGCGGGGCTAAAGGAGACGGCGTTATATTTTAGGTGCCTGCGTAAATTCCTACTGTATCACAGACATTGACAGCTCGCACCTGGCTACAGCTCAGCCAGAAAAGAAGACTTCTCAGGCATAGCTTTTCACATCTAAAATCCAGATTATCCTTGTGCTTCAAGGTAAACACCCTGCTTGGGCCAAAACGGAGGTAAACGAGGAAGACGAAAAACGACCCCCTTTTACCTCTGCCATAATGATGTCCATGAATAGCAAACAGCCGTTTAGTATGCATCCGATTTTGCACGAACCTAAGTACACACCTCTACATTCCAGTTCCGAGGCTATCCGACGAGCATGTTTGCCCACGCCATCGGTAAGTGCAATATTTCATCTGTTTCTTGTTTGCGATTCATTATCATCGCAGTCACTTGCATTTTAATTAAAACTTTTTCTCAGTGCATCGGCTTTGTTGGTTTAAGTGCAGCCTGTTTGAAAAAAAAAAATAACTCTTGCACTTATGTGTTTATTCTAAGATGTTTTTAAACAGAACATTAGACACTTTCCTACACTAGAGCAGCACTTTATTTAGAAATTAGCTATTATCTGCGTAGCCATTTTAATGCCGCCTTATGTATAATTATTTTTATTATTGTAAAAGCAAAGTGCAGGCTGCGTAATCTAGCTGTAGGGTTTCTTTGCCATTTGGCAACTCCAAACTTTGCCATTGATACTTACGCTTGCTCTCTGTCATATAGCTGCAGGGTAACATCTTTGCCGGCTTTGATGAGACACTGCTCCAGAGAGCCGAGGCGCTGGCGGCGGTGGACATCGTCGCTCAAAAGAGTCATCCGTTCAAGCCAGATGCCACCTACCACACCATGACCACCATGACGAGCATGACCTGCACGCCCACGTCCTCTTCTGGGCACCTTCATCACCCGTCTGTGCTGACCTCTCACCACCACCACCATCCCCACCACCAGCCGACGCAGGGCCTGGAGGGCGACCTGCTCGACCACCTCCCCGGCATCTCTATCGGAGGCATGCCGGGCTCCGACGTTTGCTCCACCGCTTCCCACCCGCATTCGCACATGTCAGCAATAAACCACATGCAACATCACCACCCGCAGAGTATGAACATGCACCCCCACAGCCTGGGCTCGCACACCTCTCTGGGCGGCGGTGGGGACTCCGAGCCTGACCCGCGGGAGCTGGAGTCTTTCGCCGAGCGCTTCAAACAGAGGCGGATCAAACTCGGGGTCACGCAGGCCGACGTGGGCTCGGCTTTGGCCAATCTTAAAATCCCCGGGGTCGGCTGCCTGAGCCAGAGTACTATCTGTCGGTTCGAGTCCCTCACGTTGTCCCACAATAACATGGTGGCCCTTAAGCCTATCCTGGAAGCGTGGCTGGAGGAGGCAGAACGGGCTCAGAGGGAGAAAATGGCCAAGCCGGAGATTTTTAACGGCGGGGACAAAAAGAGAAAACGCACTTCTATCGCTGCTCCAGAGAAGCGGTCGCTGGAGGCTTACTTTGCCGTGCAGCCCAGACCCTCGTCGGAGAAAATCGCTGCGATTGCCGAGAAACTGGACCTGAAAAAAAACGTGGTCCGCGTGTGGTTTTGTAATCAAAGGCAAAAGCAAAAACGGATGAAGTTTTCGGCTACGCACTAGGCCAGAACGATGTGTTTCAATAAACTCAACCATCTCAGACATCTCAGAGTGAAAAGAGCCGACAAAACTCTTCGAGGCCGAGGCGTTACGCTTCCCGCACTGGAATGGGAGCTGGGCGGCGACGTCCCGGAGACAGAAAGTGTGCCAGAAGTTTGTCGTGACAAAACGTCAAGAACAACACGCTCTGGAAGACGGCGGACGGGAGGAAAACCAACACCAACTAAACGTTGCAATTATTGTACAAATCGAGAATTGAATAATAATGATTATTCTCTTAACTCAAAACAACTCTTTTATATTCATCTGTGTACATATCTGTGAATACACTGCACCTCTTTGTGTGAAGAACGCATCAAAATTCTTTTTTTAAGGATGAAAAAAGAAAGAAAGAAAGATAAAAACGCTGTTGCGCAAAAGATGTCCCATTCTAGAAACTTTAGTGTTATTCTATATGCTCCAGAAGAAAATCATGAAGGTTCTGCTGTGATCCATTGCATGGTTTAGAAGGCGTTAAGTGTTCATTTCTCGTTTGAATTTTCCATTTATTTTGATGTATTGCAATAAGAGAGAACACGCACAGGCGAACGCACGTACACACGGACATACTTAATATACTTTTCTGTGTCTACCTCATGATTCCTGACGTCTTGACACATTCGTGGTCATTTTGGAAATAGGGCATAAAAATAGACCTTTTGGTTTTTAACACATTTTGGGTAAAATAGATAGAAAACACGAAGCGTTGTGTGTTGCAACTAATTTCACTTCAACGATGCTTTGACAATCAAATTATTTAAGGATTCTTTTGTGACTAGCCCCTTCTACTGTACGTCCACACTTCAATTATTATTATTATAAATATAATTATTATTACTACACTAAGTTTGTAGATGGGAACATTTCATAACATATTCAGAGATTCATTGCACTTTGTAGATATGATTCCGATTTCTTATTTGTTTGGCCTATTTATATTTATACGTTATTGATTTTGTTGTTTACTTATTTATTTGAGCTTAATTTATTTTGAATACAACACATGTTTCATTTGTGAAAGTGTGCTTAACTGTGTCTGTGTAAGCGACAGAAATTTCAATAAACCATGCACGTCTTACCTCAGTTACTGCAGTGTGTGTTATGTCCATGAACTTGCTTTATTATTCTTTATTTGATTTGCTTAATATCTATCATATCATTTTTTAAAGAAGAAAAATACGTATGAGATGAATTAACTCAAAATAATAACTTTCCTGATGATCAGGATTTCTGTTATAGTTCCTGTTGCTGCCTAATATAGCCTACGCAACGCGATAATTCGGCCTGTATTATCAAATACACAGCAAACTGAGAATTCGAGTATCGAATAGACTGAACTGATGCTTTATTTTAATAACGTCCCTGTAGTTTCATTGAAACAATCGGAATAGTTTTAGCCAATCTTTAACGTATTAAACCAAATCCTTAACATAAACATATAAAGTTTTACAAGCGCAATTAAATACATAATTTATGTACGAGGCAACTCATAACGTTATTAGTGTTTCGGGTAGACCTATGTTACGCAATTAGTCGGGCATCTTTACTGTAACAGGAAGACAAGTTCGTTTATTTCAAGAGTTCAAGTCCGGTCTGACTCTGGCGTTCAGCAGGTGGTTTTGAGTCCGTAAAACTCGTTATTTATGAATAATAAATATGAAGTGTTATGATAGCCTACTATTGATTTCGCAAGTGTTTGTTAAGAGGAAGATATCCTATTGCTGAACCGATTGTTCATGTTGTACAACAACAGTTCTCAACCGTTCCATTTCCCTCTCAATGATTTTCTGAAAACAAATTGGAATGTAATTTCTACCAAATGTTTTTCTTTTTCTAAATCGGTCCCTATTAGTCTTAAAAACAATGCGTGACAGAGACGTTTTGTCGTTTGTAAAGCAAAAATATTATAACAACAAAAAAAAGTAGCTATATAAAAATATGCCATTAAAATACTATAAAATAGATTATACATTTCTGAAAATAGGAAATAAAATAGCCTACATGAAAATTTCGAGTTGCCTACTGTATTCAAATATTTAATCTATAGCCTATATAATAAGACACTTGCGCAAAAATATGTATGATTCTTATTAAAAGGATAGAATTAATCCTAAAAACACAGAAACAGTACTGCTGTGTAGTGATGCAGTGATGCCTGTGGTAAAGCCCATTCCCACGACAGCGTGCGTCAACTGTTTGATTTGAATAATGCACGTATTGGAGGTCATCGTTTGTTTTGGCGCATCCGGCTAAATTTAAAAGGCAAGAGACAAAACAGGTTCGTTCCGTCCCACGTCTTTAAAGATTGAATGCATTGGGAAACGCATTCAATGCAATAAAAACGATTGGTATACTATAACATTGTGACAGCGTTGAATCAGCAGTGTTTTATCAGCATTAATCGTTCATTGAAAGGAAATCACACTGACTCGCATCACACATTCATATTCTTGAAATATGCGAGACAAATCTGGTATGTGGTATTCAAATGTCCCCAAAATTGAGGATTTGCATAGCTCTCACCAAATCATCTACATAATTCATCAACCGTGGAAGCCACGAAACATATAGACGTCAAATGCGAGGCAATGTTTTCAATGTGGCACTGGTTACTTTATTTTGTGAGATGCAGCTGAAGTGAAAAATGTGTGTAAGTGTATATAATCCCGCTCTTAGATTTACATTCCTCCCCATGGTTCCTTACAGTCTTGTGTTTTCCATGGAGCGGAAAGCGCATTTTCATAAATAGACCTTGGCCAAGCGCTGCGTATAAAATTTTAATGAAGCCAGAGTCTTGAGTGCAGCTCGACTGAGGGCCTTGGAGAATCAGCTCTCTCGTACATGACTATGGCTCCCTCTTTCCTCACAAACATTGCAGCAACAAGGCCCGTTCGACCGGCTCAGTCCATTGCTCGGCTAAAGAAGTAGTCGCGGGCGTTAGCAAAAAGATTGAGAATTACTGCAGTAACGTTTCATTTATTTCTCAGGCTTAAAGCCCCTGTCTTGTAGCCCAACTGTGAGCACGGTCAGCTAGTAAATAAACTTCTCTCAGTGTTTCCCTCCGCGTTGCGCGCTCCACATATTTTTATCCACGTGTGCGCGCTTGGTGATCAGATCACACCTCCGGCACTGGAAGCTCTAAATCAGTACAATGCAATATTTATCAAGCGCGTTAATATATAAGCCCAACGCAGCGTTCAAGATATCAGAGTTCTCACTTTGAGAGAAGCACAAAAACTAAAGCACCTAACGTGTGGTCTGAGCTGGTTTTAGATTGGCGATTTGGTGCTTAATGATTCCAAAAAAACCCCGAAAACTCTGTAGCCTGATGCGCAAAAATGGAATTTGGCGATGGGTAGGATTAGGGCTGTGGGGTAAATGTTTATCATATGAACGCGAAAACTGCTTATTATATGCACACCAAACACTTGCGTGTCATGTATAAGCCAAAGTTAATTTTTGCAATGGCGAAACTGAAAGTGAAAATGAAGGTGAAAGGGAGAGCAACTCAAATTGATCCTGACAAGGTGAACAAGGGAATTTTTGTAACACTTGCTGTCTTTTGTTTGAGTGGCAGCGGATTAAACATATAACGGTATAATTTAATCTCTCATGAGCATGCCATTGGACAGACCGGAATAATGCATATTCGACAAGAATTAAAACATGGGTGTTGTAATTAAGAATCTTGTATACTTAATCAAGCCTAATGAATGACTGAAGCAGCTGGAGATGATCAAAAGAGACACTGAAAAATCTGAATATTTGGCACTGAGACAAACTGACTGATAGATCATTAAGACAATCAAAGCAAAGTTCAGTAGCTAACTCTTCATGTAAATTGGCTCTTGTCCAGTTTGTCTAAGAATGCTGTTACTGGTCAAAAGTAATTATGATGTTATTTAGACTTTCTTCATTTAAAATCAATTACAGGTCATTTACTTTTCATGGTAGTGTTAATACTTTTACATATCAGAGTAAAAAATATGGACAAACTTCTGCTTAAAGCTTGTTATGGTTTTGTCATGTTTAGATGTAATATGCAACATAGCCTATACACTATGAAAAATATGTAAATTAAGCCTTTATGATGTTTGTGCCATGAGGCACATCCAAAATAATAAAAAACGTAGTTAATAAAATTATAAATTACACAAGTTCAATAGAGGGTTATTCTATTCATCCATTGGGATAAAGGGCGAAATGTGAGACTCTTGTAAATGTTGGATGGATTTTAATAGAATTGATAAAATAATGACTTTTTTAAATTAAGGACTACCTAGGCTTGTAAACTCACTGTTGTAAATATTACTTCTTCGCTCGCCTAAATAGTATGCCAACCAAATATTCTATAACGATATTAAATTCTATAATATCAATCCCCGTTAGTCTAAACCTAAACCCATGAACTTTTCTGAATATGATAAATATGGTGTTTCATAAGAATTAAAAAAAGTTTTTAAAGCAATACGCTAAACAAAAAAGGGGGAAATATATCACAAAGATGCAGCTATAAGACATGCATCCACCCTTAAATTGATTGCAAGCAATCTAAATAATAAAACGTAAGCTAATATAATTCCTCATTGGTTAAGATTTGTATTTATGCCCTCATTGAACCATGATGGATTTTGGATATTTCATGAGAACACACTAAAATCCGCACGCCTGCATTACGAGTGCTGAAGAGTTAAGGCGTGGGAAGCATGATTTTTTAATGACGATATATGCTGCTCCTCCGGTGCAGGATGCTTCCCCGCAACAGAACGCGTGCTCATTCCGACACACAGCAAAACATTCAGAGAGAGAGAGAGAGAGAGAGAGAGAGAGAGAGAGATGATGATGATGATGATGATGATGATGATGATAAATATATTAATTAATAAAATGTTACTGTATAATGTCGAAGTGCACTTAGGATATAACATTTCAAAAAATTATAAATGTGTGAATGCAATGTAAGTCGCTTTGGATGAAAATATAAATGCAAACGTAAGTACGCAGAGTTTGTTTTTTCTACGTCGCTAACACTTTATTTATTTACTTTTTTGTTTTCAGTTTTCTTTACTGCTGCAGGGTTAATACTCTATTTCTTCAGGACCACGGACAGCTCCTCGTTCATAGTTAATTTCACAAAGCAGTGCTGAAAAATTGTAACATTATTCATTTTGTTCAATAATGTTAAAACAAACATCTCAAGGCAAAATCTCTCTACTTCGAATTGTTGGCGTAAATGCATTCTCGTATTCAAAATGTAGTAATAAATATTAAATAACATACAGAAACACATCTACAAAATTATCGAAATTAAAACGACTGATTAAGTAGAACAAGTCGGTATTATAAACTAATGATATATTTTCTATATACATACATACAGTAAATACCTGCATTATATTGTTAACAATCGAAAGAGACAACGAGAACATAAGTATACAAAAATATTATAACGAATGTATATATTCAATGTTATGCTAATATGTGTATTATTTTGAGTATCAGGCCTAATGTTCAAAGTATAAATGTACTCAAACGTCAAAAAAAATCAAAAGGAGATCAGTTATTAGATCCATACGTCCATGCTGACGAAATAATTCCTCTTCATATGTAAATCAAAACAGATAAAATGAGTTTCTCACATTTAATTCAAAGAAATATGTTCAAAGTAATGCGTATAAGCTTCTAATCATGTCCCATACATAATTTATTCTAAACTGACAAGATACCCTAGCATGGTCCGGTACTACAAAATAAAACCCCGTTTGTAGCCGGACACCAGTTAAACACATTCGTTTAGTTGAGGTACAAAATTAATGAAATTAAATACACTGACGGTGGGTATTTTTGAAGTACACGCTTCGAAATTTATTGATTAATTCAAGACACCAGAGGTAACAAGACAGGTTCTTAAAATGTTGGTATAATAAAGAGTTTTAGAAAATTAGAAATATAGGGGTTACGTTATTTAAAGTTTAAGGTTGCAATTTAACACATACTTTCACTTATTAAGTATATAGTTAGTGTGCATTTAAAAATATATATCTTTGATAAGCCTTCATAGATTGACTGGTGAGGGTGAAATAGTCGGCGGATGAGTGATGTGCACGGACCACATTCTCTGCCCTACATTTCTGCACTTCCCTGTAGACAGGCCTCATGTCCGCCTGATGCAGAACCTCGGCTTGAAGTGCAACGTTTTTTGTATCGGCAATGAATAATGCAAGGCAAGAAGGCCAGCGAGTATACATTTAAATACCAATTTGCTTAACCAGTGTTTTCACCCTCCGCCAGCTCCACTCAGCCCAGTTATGGGGAGTTCGTGCTAGTAATTAAGAGCGAGGAAGTCAAACACCTTAACATGAGAAATATGATAATTAACGCAACCACGTTTGCTTCAGCAGTATAAGAAGCGTGCTTTTAAACTTACAGTGTTTAAAAGTTGTTTGCAATCATTTTAAATAAAATATTTTAAAAATATATTTTTCTTAAATTTAAAGATACAATAATAATAATAAATTAATAAAGGGAAAGCTGAAATGTTGCAATAAGATATATTCACTTTGTGCTATATTCCTATTCATTTAGATTTAATATTTGATTGAGTTACTGATATTGCCTTCATTATCACATATAACGTTTTAGAGCGAAATTAGTTAAAATAAACAAATATGGACAAAAAAAGATACGAAATTTCTGCCAGACATAGTGAGAGTTTGATCAGAAATGCCATTTATTTTAAGATTATCAAACTGCATGATTGTCAGGATTTGATTGTTTTATTTTTGAATTTATGTGTGTGTGTATATTTATGCATAAAAAGTGTCAAACTTTTCAGGTTATCAAGTATAAGCATTAAAATATCCTCGAAAATGTGCTATTAAACATAACGTGCCTTCCACACCATCATTTATTATACGAAAATCCACCCTAATCCTGAAATTCCTATCCCAGGAAATCTAATAAATGTCATAACAAATTATACCGATTGAGTTTCCGAGATTTTGTTTTTTTTTCTGAAATTTTCTCCACTGTATCAATAAAACTGCAGCAGTCTGTAAAATGTACATTACGTGAACATACCAAGATGTTCCTAATATGAGCGTCAGAATAAACTGTATAGGCATGCTTGCAAACACATATAGACTGTAACCGCTTCAAGCAATTATCCCGGACCTAATTATACCCTGCAATCACTCTCAAGTTTTACAGGAACGGTGATCAATTTAAACTCTGCTCTCCTCTTTCACGCACATCTCTCGTTCGACTCTGCTAACAGATAGGCAAAGCCAAATGTGCCATACAGAGTAAACACAGCCAGTCGTCCCTAACCAATTGTTATTCATAGAACGAATAAATATTTAATTCCTTCTAAGGATACCTTTTGTTAACAGAATTACCAACAAGCGTACCACAATGAATTCACATTTTACCCGCGGCATTGTGGGGCCAATGTGTGTTATACCTGCCGGTGTGTGAGGACAATATGCAATAATGACGAACCAAGTCGTGGGGGTTCCGTCCAGCTCTGGCATTTCTGGAAACGCGGGCTATTTGTAGAAGGAGCAGAACCCGAGGACGCCTCCAGCTGCTGGCCGCGCTGTCTTACACAGACGCTCGCTCTCTTTGTGTTCACTCAGGCCATGAATAATGAATTGATGAGCGCTAATAAGTGCATCAACAGTCAGATTAATGAGCACGCTATCTATTAATGAAAATCAGCGATGACTAAAGGATTTGACGTTCTCTGTAATTACTCGAGCTCTGGGCATGTTTGGAGAGGAAACCATCAGCAATGCCTTCATTGTTTGTAAAAATGTATGCAGCTACACAGCTATACAGTCCAGAGATACACTGTACAGATTAAAACACGTTTTAGCCTATAGGGGAAGAGAGTTCTCAAAATCGAATGCCTGAATTGAGAATTGTGGAAGAACGCTATGTGGAAATCAAATCTGACATGCAGACCCTTTCAAGATTTGACTGGACAGGATCCAGTTCATTTTAGTAAGTGTATTTGCTTGGACATCCACTGGAGATTTACTCAACGACCTGTTGAGGCCACGGAGAGAAGTCTGTTGGTTTGCCATGAAAATTTAAACAGCCCTTGGCACACCTTTCCTGGATTTTGTGCGTGCTAATAAAATTCACCCTTTTAAAAAGACTAGGATTAGGCCTGTGGAATTCCCTATGCATAATGGGGTATCACACAGAAGAGGAAACCCCCTTCAAATCTCCTGTAGCATATTCAATAAGGAGCTGAAATTGAGCGTTGATTGTCACTATAGATTAGAGCACTGTTTCAGTTTTGATTCCCCATTGCGTGTCAACTCATTGAGAAAGATCAGTCTATTAAACATGTATTAGACTCAGCAAATTACAAACATTACCTTCGACCAGTTTGGGAATTATTCAGTGAGTTTCAGGGAGCTGATCTGAAATTTCTGTTATTTTCGTCTTGCCATACCTTGCTTTTTGGTGGCTCTGGAATGTGAGCTCATCTAACTGTCAAACAGGCTATCCAGGTGTTTTAAAAACACTTTTAGTGTTTTAGCAATTGATGGTCTGCATTTGTAACCAAATGCATGTTCAGATGAAGCTTACGTTTGGTTAAAGCATAGCCCAATACAGATCCCTTCCATAGCACATTGTTACCTCAGGTGAAAACTACTTTAGTTGACAAAGACCTATATTTTGGCCCTGTTAACCTTCTGCCTGTTGAGCCATGGGTGTCCCGATTTCGAAACCCAGACCTTCCCCTCTCCCACACTTCACTTCCTGTAAACTCTAAACTGGCCTATCAACTTAAAGTCACAAATTAGGGGTAGTAGAACTTATGTAGCTCTGCCCATTTTCAGTGCTGCGCAGTGCGCACCTTGTTTTCCTCTCCTGAAGGAATTCATGACTAAACCACCCATTTCAACATCCTCTTTGCACTTGATAAATCTACAATAAGTTAATTTACTTCACTAGATAATATATAGCAAATGCAAGTTCAAAGAAAAAAAAGACTGTGGTGGCAGAAAGTTCTCAAATATTTTATTTGGTACGTTTTGCTAAATCTACAACATAAAGTAAATTCACTTTACCAGCTAACTGCTATATATAGCAAAAATGTTCAAGTTCAAAGAACATTTTTAAAGAAGGTTGTGCACTCGTTTCTATGGTATCAGGTCTACAGCAGGATAAATGTCTTTAGAGGTAGGCTACAGGAGACCATAATAACCCATTAGATAACTCCTTTGTAATTTAATATTTAGGTTTAAACCTTATACACAAAGTAAAATTTAACTTTATTTATTTATTAAATATTTGTTTGTCCTGTAGGTAAATTCTTAATAATTTAACACAGAGACCTGGACCTTGTGCTGTCATATCGGATATCATTTTTATGGGTGTTCTGATGAGTGGCTTCACACAGTGATTTTACTCTACACAGTTAAAACTTATGCCGTACTCACCCTTACAATCACCCAAAAAATCAGCACCTCACAGAAAAAAGAGCTGTGAAAAAGCAATGTTTCGTTTTTTATTATAAAATACTTAAGTGATTAACTGGAACATCCTTTAGCCCAAATTCCTGGTACTGAAGTGAATCGCCTCAATTAAACCTAGGAATACTGCTGGTCACAGTGCCTTTACATTAACAGCGAAAGCAGGACCTCCATTACGAGAGCAGAGGGTGCGTATTATGGTGGATTTAATATTAATGGATTTTATTAGCTTGACACTAGCATATTCATGAGAGTCTTCTAATGGAATAAAAAAAAAACGGGAGCTAATGCTCAGTGGCAGTACTGATAAATGGATTCGCCATTTCTTTCATTGGCTAATGTTGACTCAAAACTGTTTCAGTGGTCTATCTATCTATCTATCTATCTATCTATCAACATTATAATGTTAACATTAACATTAGAAATATTATATGTTGTGATGATTCATTAAAAATAACAATAGTGTAATCATTCCACATCCAAATTACAACTGAGCATTTTAAAGTGTAATGAAAAAAAACTCTTTTGCTCTTTAGATGTACTCAAGTAACCTATAACTAAAGGTAAAAGTTTTTGAAATTGTACAGGATGTGGATGCATAGCAGGAGCTGTTTTTACAAGTTGTACCATTGCTAGGCCATGAGATGGGGCTGCTGAAAAACACACATCCTTTTTGATCATCACGGGCCCCTGAGTGCACTAATGCATCTGACTATTAGCATGTTTTCCCGGATGCCACAGGCTAACGCCCTGCCTTGCCTTTGACATGTCAAAACTGATAACAGTCAGAGCTAGTCCTGCTATAAAAGTTTGTGTGTGTGTGGGTACTATACACTTCAAAAGCTCTCACACAAGTAAGGCCTATTTACAAGTGCATGAAATGTGAGGAAAATTCCATCACGAAAATCCTGATGGAATTGGAGTCACACGTATTGTGATCTGTATTGTACAGTGAAGATATTTAATTTACCTTAACAGGTAAGGCTATTGAATTTCATATTTAAAAAAAAATAAATCTTTGTGAGGTAAAAGACAGGCAGCGCTCATTCGGAAAATAAGGGGAAGAAGGGATAGATTTCCTCTTGCTTCATGAAGTTATGCAAGATTTATATTTGCTGAGAGTCAGCTACATTTTCAGTAAATATTTAAGGTCTCTTAGCTGGAGTGATCCGTTTGACAAAATGCTTATTCAGATTCAGTAAAAACAGCAGATTTACAGATTGTGGTCCAAATTTAAATGTAAAAGTGAATATAAAGACAATGCCTGAATGTGTTGCAATTTTGCGGATGAGCAGAGTGAACGGTCTGCTTTGCATTTCTCATTTGTATTGCATGTAAAAACTACTCCTAGACAAAATAAAAAAAAGACCCTGCAGGTCTGATAGCGGTTGAACAGCCAAGCAATGAAAGAGGGAGCATCTGGCCCTGTGAACACCCGTCAGGCTTTCAAGCTTTGTTACTCCACACCGTTGGCCAAGATGTTGGGTGTACAGGAGCGGAGAAGAAAGCGAGGACTGTAAGCCGCAGAGAAGGTGGTGAGCAAGTCGTGGATGCTTCAGAGCGAGACTATGAGTGAAACAAATAAAAATTCCCTTTACCTTCCCCTTGTACTCCCAGCCCCATTATTTCTCCTGAGTTACTTTCTTCTGAAATCACCCTGAGGCTGAGCACTCTCCTGGGTGGCTAGCCTGAAGCCAGCCTTGTTTTCACATACTGGTAATCATTTCACTGGTGGAGAACGAAGGCTTTTAAAAGATCATCCCCCCTTCTCCACCTCGTCATAGCCAGAATCTGTTCGGTGCAGCTCGGCACGCTTCAGTCTGCATCGCACGCGCCTTTAGAAGTGAACCCGCACCCCCCGTTCTGACCAACTCTAGCCTCGTACCCTCACTCCAGCTTTCATTCAGAACGTGATCAGTCGCTCCTCAGATCCCTAAGATGCTCCTCCAAAGCCCTTCATCAGAACCGTGGCTGCTTTGTCCAAAAAGAGAAACCAAGACAGGCAGTCAGGGGGGTTGATCTTGGGTCTTCAGTGGATTCATGCATTTTGTAATGATACAGCACAGTCTGCTGTCCAATTTGAGGCTGCTGCCTTCCGTATGCAGTTTTATGCCACCGCCTGCACATCAAGTCTTTTCTCCTGACATGATTTTTTAATCTGGCCTTATCCACCATCCACTGCTATCTAGGCAGAGGGAGTCTGAGTCCTGCAAACCAGAGTGTTCTGTAATGGGCTCAGTGCCAATAGCAAATAAAGTGGAACAGTGGCTCAGCACTACCTTAAATTAGACTCTTCTGTGCTCGTTGGGTGGCTACAAGACTGGATATGACGAACCTGTAATTGGGTTCATAGACAGACAGTTGCGTTTCCTCTAATTGAGAAACATTAGCCTGCTGCGACTGAAACGCGAGTCTTTTTGGCATCCTGATGCGGATCAGCATTAGGGACAAGCATTGGGGGACTGATCACTTTCAAGACACACAGTCGACTGAGCGATTTGTGTCACACAAATGCGTATTGATCTTCCTGCATGTTCCATGACACTAGCTAGCAGCACGGACAGGTATCTGCTGCTGTCCTGCCACGGAAAGAAAGATCTTTTATTTAGCTGCTGCTGCAACTCGCTCCCGCTCATGAATTATGCAGCCGCAGGCCCCTGTAACAAGCTCCAGCTCAACTCTACACCTTGTGTGTGGCTTAAAATATAGATAAAAGCTGAACAGTGAGCTACAAATGAAGTGTTTTTTTTTCTCAGGACAGAAGAAAGCCAGTGGAGGGAGAGGTCCACGGTAATTAGAGGAGTCTTGAGCACAACACATCTGATTCACTTCTTTCCCCCGTTTGCTTCGGAGGGAGTAAATACGCTCACTGAATGAATCAAACGAAATCAACAACAGCAGGGGGAAGCGCTGTAGTCTGATGTTGCAAGTGTGCACATTGTACATGTCGGTGATATGACTCCAATCATGTTATGCAACAGCTGCCGAGTATCAGCTACACAGAAAAGTAGTGTGAGGTCTTAGTAAACATGCTGCTCCTAAAAGGATATAATACATTTTGCAAATGAAGAATGCCAGAACAGGGGAGGCCCGAACCTTGTTTCTTTGATTTTGCGGTTTGGAAAACACTGACAGCACCATTTAGGTGGGTACTGTTTTTTTTAACACCACCAGAGGCAACGTAGTGTTGTTTGCTAAAAGCACATTGTGGAGACATGATTGCTTGTGACATGTTATGAAAAAGATGCAAAAGTCTTACTTTTGTGGAGCACTTATCGAGCAAGTATACAAACTTTTTTGTTTGAATGACAGTGAGAACAGTTCTATACATGTTCATATTTAAAAAGTCGTTTGGGATTGGCTTTGGTTCATTGTGTGACTTTCTCATCACCACCTGCATTGGATGGCTATCAGTGTATTTCAAAGGTGCAAAACAGTTTTCAGTACTTTAATAGGTTTGTATAAAACCTGTGTAAAATCTCAAACTTTTTTACTGTATTTTTAAAAGTCAAATTCCGGCAACCACATTCTACAGAATTTTTTTTTTACAATGTAGAAAGAGCTCATCGAGATTTAATTTGATATAGTTATATCTCCAGTCCACCCAAAATGTCACTTCTGATTCTCAAGCCTTGAATATTTTATAAGGTGCCTAATTCGTATGAATTCCTTTGACCTTACTAATTTTTGACAAGTTCGTATTTTACGAATGACCTACACCTAACTCTGCCCCTAAACCTACCTGCTACTGAGGTTTAGACAAACTGTACAAAATCGTAAGTGAGGTCATACAAATTCATATGAATTAGCCACCTTGTAAAATACATACAAATTGGTCGTGAGATATATAGCGTTGGAAAAATAACAAGTTACACAATGAATGATGTTAATGTTTATGTTGACTATAACAATAATACATTCTTTGAATAATTTGAGACACAATTTAAATAATCTACTTTGAGCTGTTGTTTTCTAACGAATATTTAACAGAAACTATCAATGAGTTTGGCCTATTTGAGTTTGACAATTTATGTACAGGATACCTGAAAGAGTAGAAGTCTTCTCACAACTTCAGTGTAGAATATTTCCTTCGCTACACTCTTCCCTCAACTTGATAAACAGCACTGGGGATCTTCTCTTCGTAAATTAATTCTGCGGATAAATAATGCATTGCTAAGCAATTAATTCACATTGATGACTCATTTATTTATTGATCACCCCCTGTGTAATAATGGAGAGGGTTAAACGTCAATCAGACAATATCAGAGGCCCTCACAAGCACATCAGAGGAAGTCATTAATTTATTAAAGAAATAAACTGTAGGGGCAAACCTACCAAATATGCTGGGGGAAAAAAGTGAATTGCTAAAAGTGAAAAGTTAAGTGGACTTTTTTTTTACAGGAAGTGCAGATGAAGAGAATTTATGGAATTCTATGGTATCACAGTAAAAAGTAATGCACAAAAATGAGTTAGCATGGAATGTAAAATTAAGCATGTGTGATTTTAATGATGTCAAAGATGTCAATATGTTGGAAAAACATCCAAATTATATGTATAAAAAGTTTAACTTTTTTATTCCTCGTTTTGGTGCAAAATAGTGTGATAAGCCAAGACCAATTTGTCAAGCAAAACTTCAGGATTGTGTGCTTTTAAAAGAATTTTGAATTAACCAACACATCTTTAAGGGCCTCCCATCCATCTCTCTCCAAGAGTGATGTTGAAACACAAGCCATTACAAATTTCTCCAGCACTGATTTTCACATAAAATTATAACAATTCAGTGCTGGAGAAAGGCATGTTCAGAGGCAGAACACTATCATAGGCACACTGGACCGACGCCATTCAATCAGCATGGCAGCGGACTTCCTGCGAGATGCTCCATTTCAAATGCTAATCTAAAATCTGTGCTACCAGCTTCTACTCCAACCTAATTGTATCATACAAACCAAAACTGATTTAAGGGTTGTCACTTTGGCAACATCGTCAAGCACTTAAAGCATTTTTTTCTATTTCAAAACAGACAGAAATTGTCCAGATGTGGAGCTGCACCGCCGGGACACCGACCATACACAAATCTGTCACACTGACAGTAGAGCACATAAGTGAGTTCAACAAGCCAAGTCCCAGATCCTCCCCCTGTGGGCCGAGCAGACAGCTCTGATGCACTAGAATCCATTAGTGTGGGCTTTATGGGCAGAAGAGCAACAGCCACTGGCCTCAAAATGTAAACTAATATTATTACTACAGTTCTTTCCACATTAAAAGTGTATATATATATATATGTGTGTGTGTGTGTGGGTGGTACATTTTATTTTTGTTAATTTATACTTTTAGTGCTAACATATTTCAGTTAGATTCTAAGGAAAAATTGTGAATTTTCCATTAGTTTTTTCATCTGATTATATTTTATTTTAACTTCAACTCTATTCAGCTCTATTGTTTAAATTTATACTGAGATCACATGACTCACCTTCCTTTTATTGGATGGATTCACTTGTATGAATTTGTAAGAATAACCTTGGAAAACTCTGAAAAATTATTTTTTACAATGGCAAAGACATAAACCTTTAGATGCTTCATCCACACCACTAGGTGTCAGAAGAAATTACAAAAATCCCATTATATCAGAAAGTGAAATATATATATATATATATATATATAAATGACGGTTCACCTTTAAAAGTAAGATGATTTGTTTAATATGACAACACACAGTCCCTTGATCAAAGTTATGACTTGATTACAGTTATGCTTTACTTTCAGGGTTGTCACTTGTTTTGCTTTCAGTCCTACATTTCATTTCATGCCTGTCTGTTGTTTTTCTTTGTCTGTCAACATGCTTTCCACAGCTACATACAAACAAATGCACATTTTCTCTGACCACCTCGCACTGTGTGGTCTGGAGTGGAGACACGGCCAGCCAAGTCACCTGAAGCAACACTGCTTGCGCTAAATTATTAATCGCTAATATCATTATGTAGTCACTACTTGTCATAACAATCTAGGCAGGCACAGGGAAACTCAATCTGCTGTGGCCCATACAGACAATGCCTATTAATTATTGATACAGACTAATTGGCTACAGGATTTGTGGGGCACAGTTACTTTTGTTCCTCTCACTACTTGTGCTGCTCCTTCAAGAAACAATATTATCAGAGGCCAACCTCCCCATCGCCCCCATGTCAGCAAATTAGCTGCCATGTCGTTCCCCTCTCCCCCTCCCAACCGCCTTTCTTCATATGCTCTTTCGCAGGATTTATGATTTATTCGTCAAACTTTAGCCACTCTGTGGATGTGCAGGCCTGATTCAGACAAAAATTATGCAGGTTTGTGTGAGGTAAGAATATTAATAAAATGTCTACCTGCTGAGTTATATTTAACTATAAAACAGGTTATATTTAAGCAGGTTTGTGTGTATGTGTGTGATTCTTGTAAACCATAAAGTAGATAGGACTGTTAAAAATTAATCCATACAGGTCTGGAACTATTTGAGGGTGAGTAAATCATGACTGAATTTTCATTTTTGGGTGAACTATTACTTTAAGCAATATGAATAGATAACCTGCTTGAATATGAAGAAACAGTTTTAAACTATATACAGAACCAAATTCCTACATGCAAAGTGAGCAGTTAATGTTATTCTGCACAATGCCTGGTAATAAACAGCAATTAGAGTAAATACATGGTGAAATTGAATTTAGGAAAATTTAGGGAAAAATGTGAAAAAAATGGTTTAATTTTTCATGTAACGTAACAAAACTTTACCAATTCCAAAAAAGCAGCAACTCCACTACCTTGTCTTGAAAGACATGAGATATTGACCTGGTTTTCTCAGCAGAAATATAAAATATTCTACACAATACTTGCTTTCCTCCACATGTTGTTCAACGAAGCACCAGACATGACCAGCCTGGCCAATCAGACACCTAAACCTTTCGGGAATGATGTTATGACAGCGTGAAGGAAAGAGATTTATAGAAAGTCATAGAAATAAGACAATACAATTATTATTATTCTCTCTAATGATTCTAACAACAACAAAATAATAATCATAATTCATATAGCCTTCAAAAATGAAAGCAAATGTTATTTAAAAAACAATTCTTAGACAAAACATAAAAATTATTTACTATTTACTACTATTTATTAATCGCTGTAAACGTTTACTTCAGACCAAGTCAGAGTTAAACTGTCTGCTTGACGCACAGTTTGTGGCCACCAGTGGATCAGAACCCTCCTGCTGAGTGACTGCCTTAAAGCTGCCGAAAGATGAAGACGAGAACTCAGGCCTCAGATGTTAAGAAGCAGGAGCTGATGTGGAAAAGGGGCCAAGGCGACAATCTCCCACTAACCCTGGGTTCAACAGTCTCCAAGTAGTAGATCACAATACAATGAAATGCAGTATGATATATAGTAGCTACAATATTTAAAGACTGTCAGCGAAATGGGACAGAGTACATTTTTAATGAATCAAGTCTTTCTGAAAAATTAAAGCTTTATACAATAGTATCATCACCCAAGACTTCAGATCTCATCTTGTCATTGTCTTGCTTTCTTAGGTCTTACTTCAAATGGAGGGGGCTACTATGTGAACATACTGTAGGCTTTATGACTTGTGGAGTCCCTCGAGATAAAATTTTTGCACCACTTCTGTTCAAGCTGTATGGTCTCATTGAACCAAATAATGAGAAGGTATCAGATTGCTTCAGATTTACAAATCAAAACATTCTTCAGCTAAACAAATAAAAAACTGAAGTATTTGCTTTTGGAAAAAATCAAGTCCTGAATTTAGGTGTAATTTTGGGGTCTGAACTTATAGTTTCAGTAGTCAATTCAAAGCATTAACTGCAATAGTTAGATGTTTTATTTCCAGTGAAGACTTGGAGAAACTTGTCTATGCTTTTATCGCCAGTAGGGTGAAATATTGTAATGGAAGACCATTAAAAAGCTACAGATAATCTAGAACGCTGCTGTCAGGAGTCTGAGCATAACCGGATAATCTGATCATATCACAGGCTTCCAGTTACATTTAGAATTGATTTTAAAGTAGTACTACATGTTTATAAATCAATTACTGGCCTTAGGACCTAAATATAGATAAATATAAACATTGCTCACAGGCACATCTAATGTAAACCTAAATTAACATTCAGATCATCATTAGGATAGAGCCACAAGACTAGAACAAGAACTATACATCTTAACATTATTTTAATTTAAAAAGAATTACTACTGCCCTTTTTAGAAATTTTTATTTTATGGTAGTCAGCATTATGCCACAATAACAGATTCCAAAAATATGCATGTCACATTTTTTGTGGAATTCATTGGTTGTATTTAATGAAGGGTCGAAGACTAATAGTACATTTGATATTGTGTGAAAACAATTTAAGCTCTGTTCTGGAATACTGATATAGAAAGACTCCTTCAATGGACGTCCTGTCACGCTCCCATGCCCATCCCCTTGAAAAAAACAACAAAAAAAACAATACATCTTATCCCAACCAGACTAAGCAAGCACAAGGGCCCCCTCCAAATGATGTGCAAATTCCACCCTCTGGTCCCCCAATGGAATAGCCATGTCACAATAAAAAGCCTTTCCTCTTGCTAATCTGCTTTTTAGAGCTCCGTCACAAATGCTAATTTCCATAATCGAGTCGACAGGTGTGGAAAGGGTGAAAGAGCACAGGCTAAGGTAGAGAAGAGAAAGGTGAAAACAGAGTCGGGGGACGAGTGCAGGAGGGGGGAGAGGAAATGGATGTGGCGGTGGAAAGTGAGTGCTCTATTTTCACTCTTTTTTTCGTCTGCTCCTGAAGGATCATGGGTTTTGGGCACGAGGGCTTGATTAGAGCTGACAGTCACACCTGCCACCTCCCCTCCGTCAGTCTGCAACTACCACTCAGGTCCCGGTCCCAAGGTACTGGTCACATTAAAAAGCCTGGACCAGCCTGATCTCATTTTTTTGCATGCGGTGTGTCACTCAAAGAGCAAAGAGCGGCTCATATAAGTGCTGAGGGCACAGACCCAACCGGAGCCTGCATTAGCAGATGCATGCAGAGTGAGTTCACGGACGGCACTCTCATTCCATCAGGCGCTTTCTCTGCCCGCTAATTGAGGTCCTCTTAGATTCTCTACAAAGGCCAATCACGGAGTGCACAGCACAGGAGAAAGATCATACAATTCTTGGCAAAGGGCTGCATCTGCATGCGTCTGGGTTACTACCTTGAGTTAAACCTCAATTTAGCGCAAAGCTAATGTTCCAGAAATGACAAATTATCTTTGTGTAATATTTGTGTAATATATCAAAATGGATAAGAACACAGTTTGCATCATTAATAAGCCCTGCGGTCTCTCCTTGCTGTTTAAAAGTTCAAGTGAAACAATGAATAAATGGAACCACACACTCAACAACATTTTAAAACCACCAGGAGTTAAAAACTAGTACATGAGCATCATTAATTTAATTTTTTTAATTTTTTAATTTAAACCAATGAATTAAAGAGCTAAAGTTAAATCAGCAGGCAATCCTAGAACACAAGCGACGTCCTTGATACTGTTTATACCCAATGCCCACTTGTTCGTCCTTGACTTGAGTGTAGAAGGGTGGCCCTCTCTTTGGGACGCTGTACCAACTCCAAGCGTTCTCTCATCTACCATCTCCAAATATTATTTTCCCTCCCCGTTCAAGAGGAAACTCAAAAGGAACTGGAGGCCTTTCCCCTGCGGGACACATTAACAAGCCCATCTAGTTAAATTGAGCTCCTGCATTACCTAATGTGTTCGCCAACTCCAGGGGTAGGAGACAGCGCATCCATAATTGATCACATGTGCATCTTTTTTTCTAAGGCAGCTCTGGCTGACAGAAAGGGTAGCTTTGTTGTGAGCAAGCCAAGTTAAAGAGATGTTTATTAGAGCTTTTTTTCCCCCCTTTTACTTCTCATATGCCTTTTATAAAGACAAGGTTTGCAGGGATCGATTGCCATCCTGTCAGAGTGCTGGGTGCTGCATCACTCATCCCTGTGAATGGCAGTCTGCTTCATCTCTTGTGCTTGTAGCAGCGCATTTGAATTTCACACAAGTCATTGGAGATTTGATGAAGTTTTTTTCCCTCCACTACAGCTACACAACCCACAATCCCAACTGATGAAGCCAAGGTCAGAGAAAAGCTTTGCATGTTGCACTATGAAAGATGTTTGGCCCCTTTATACCTTACTTAAATGCACCTGATTTCAAGTATTTCTAGAGAGAAATTAGCAATTACTAAGATGTCTTTGCATTTAAAAACAATTGAATGTACATTAGTCTCTAACTAAGATGAAACCACTAAAACTACAATATCTGATGCACAACTTCCATACCAATCCGCCTGGAAACACTGTTTACAAGGCTCAAAGATGACGCAATAAACTCTCTCGAGGATTAATCCATTACTGGACTTGCTAAATTTAGTGCCATCATCAGTCATTAAGTTTTTGAGGCATTTCAAAACAATTGCATGTGTTATGACTATAAAGCAATCTGTAATTTTCCTTTGGACAAATTGAAATTCTGACCATAATCTTTCAGTATGATAATTATTCATGCTGTTACATTATTGTAGTATCTTGTAATAAACTAATTTATAATGGCAAATGAAAATAAATCATGTCAATCTGTGCTACTTGTGACTACTTTGTCAAAATATGCTGTGGTTCGAGTGTATATATCTGCCAAAGTTTAAGAGAAACAGTAATGTCTAATAAAAAAAAAAAAAAGTGTAATCATTTGCAATTCCATACTTTAATCTGACCAAGATCAGGATTAAGCTCAGTTTCAGCGTGGACCAGGGGAAATATCTTCAGTGAGATCTGTTCTGAAAAATCCATATACATGGTGCTTACAGATCCAAAAATACATAAAAGTCATGCCCATGCAGAGTTACACAAAGGCAAATCAGAGCTGGGTAGAGTTCATTGCATCAGAGTCTTGGCCTGTCTGAGGATTAGAGGAGCAATGAGAACATTTGCGGCGGCGCTATATTGATTAGTTAGTACAGTCTTGTCTAAGCCTATTCCAGCTAAACGGAGAATTAAAGCTAACTGTCACATTTCTTGTGCAGAAAACTCATTTATAATTCAGTGCATTCCCCGTTCGTCCCCTGCACCACAAGCAGCGGCCGGCCTCCCTCCTCAGTCGTCCCGTCTCATTACGAGCCACTTTGAAGGTGATCCCAGTGTGTCAGCCATGTAAATAAGCACCTCCTCAAAGTAGAACACAACCTCCTCCTGCTCAACCGCTAACTCAACCCCGGAAAATGAGACATCCAGGGGTCTCAGTTGGAATAAAGGGCCCTATTGCTTACCTGAACTTCTCAGTGTTAGCCCATGATGCCCTTTGCGATCAGTTGCACATCATTCAATCATTTGCTTTGTAAATCATATCCCCTTGAGTGGCGTTATATTCTGGAGAAAATTTAATTATGCATGTTAATGAATGTACATCCAAGGAAGGATCAATGGTATGTGAAACGGCAGGAAATAAATGGATGTTGCCTTATTTACTCACATTAGACGTGGTTTCCACATCATTTAATCTGAAAAACAATCAAACCAACTGTATGAATATTTAAAAGCTAAGCTCTTTGTTGTGGCACTTAAAGTAAGGCACTTACAATAAACCTTATTCACATTTCATCACAGTTGGGTAAAGTTCAGAAGTGTTGGATGAGAGACTACAGCAAATACAATTTCTGTATTCCCATTTTTCCAACAGCCAATAAATAAATTAATGAAAAAAAAAAAAAAAAAAAAAAAAATATATATATATTTATATATAAACACAAACACAAACAAACACACACACTCAACAAAAATATAAGCAAAACACCTT
>JAUMHI010000067.1:9920695-9941228 GCA_032359435.1 Enteromius unitaeniatus
CAGCAAAGCAGAAGTGCTCACTATCACACATTTAGACTGATTTGTGAACAATGTTTGAGAGAAATGGTAATATTGTTAATCTGGAATGAATTTTAGATCTCATGAAAAATCTGAGCAGAAACAAAGGTGTTGCGTTTATATTTTTGTTGAGTGTATATATAGCTATATATATATATATATATATATATGGCTACGGGGCAATTGCCAAGCAGTTTGCTGAAAAAAGAACAACTGTTGAACTGTTGTCAGAAAATGGAAGAGGCTAATGCTGTCAATGTCCCTCGGACTGGGCCCTACGGAAGATCTCTGCTTGTGGGGTATCAATGATGCTAAGAATGGTGAAGAATCAGCCCAGAACTACACGGGAGGAGCTGGACGTGAAGAGGCGTGAAGAGAGCTGGGACCATCGTTTCCAAGGCTACTGTCAGTAATATACTAAGATGTCAAGGTTTCATGCCCATGCATCACACGGAAGGTTCCCCTGTTTAAGTCAGCCCATGTCCAGGCCCATCTGACATTTGACAGGGACCATCTGGATGATCCAGAGGAGTTATGGGAGAAATTCCTGTGGTCAGATGAGACCAAAGTAGAACTTTTTGGTCTTAACTCCATTCGCTGTGTTTGGAGGGGGGATAATGATGAGTATCATCCTAATAATACCATACATACAGTATAGGGGATGCTCTGGGGATGTTTTTCTGCACAGGGGACAGGACGGCTGCACTGTATTAAGGAGAGGATGAACTGGGCCGTTTATTGTGACATATTGGGCAAAAACCTCCTTCCCTCAGTCAGAGCATTATAGATGGGTCGAGGCTGGGTCTTCCAACATGACAATGACCCAAGCACACAGCCAGGAAAACCAAGGAGTGGCTCCGTAAGAAGCATATCAAGGTTCTGGAGTGGCCTGGCCTAGCCTGGCTTCAGCGACTTTAAAGCTCATAGGAGCTTAGAATAAATGAATGAATGAATGAATGACACATTTATATAGTCTGGCCAAGCTTCATTAAAGCAGTAGGAAAATGTCTTTACTTACTTTAATTACTTCTACTCTGTTTTCAAAGAAAACCTATCATGAAAATTTCTTAAAACAGCTGCAACAGCAGAGTCGAATGATTGTTGCTGTTCGGTACACGCCATGTTTGAAAGCCGGTATAGTTTTGGGTCGCAGAACTTCTGCGTCATCGTGTCACACCCGCCTCAGCCGTGCTGGGGGTGGGCGAGTTTGTTTCTCATTGGTTCCCACTTTTTTAGGAACAGAAATGCTCTAAAATGGCAGCTTTGCCAGACTAACTTTGCTAAAAAATATAAAATGTAGCATCACAGGAAGTATGGGCTGGCCCAGGCTCTGTAATTGTTAACTAAGGCTTTTGTGCAAAATATTAAACATTTTTTGACTCAAATGACTCAAAAGTGATCAAATACTTATTTGACACAGTAATTTCCAAATAAATTGTTAAAAAATCATACAATGATTCAAACATTTTTCTTTTTATATTCTGTTTGTCACAGTGGAAATGCACCTATGCTGAAAATTGTAGACCCCTCAATAATGTATTATCAAAATCATCCCACAAATACTGTTAAATTATATTGTTTTAAAAGTATATGAGAGAAAAGGACACTGAAATTCTTTTCTTGAATTTTTTCTTTTTCTGCAAATCATATGACAGAATACTTCTGCATGTATCATATGGGAAGTTGATAAATTCAATATGTCCCTGATCTGGACTTCCAAAATGGCATTTACACCCACCTTCCTGGCACAGTGGGAAAAGCTTTTATTTCTGCTAAGGTGTACTTATGACCTTATAATGTACTCACCATTTGGTCAGTGAAGTCCTTTATTGACTGATCGATACTGGGCACACATTTTTATGATCACTCTAACAAGAAAAAAAGAGGAGGGAAGAGAAATAATATTTCACTGGGATGCAGAATTTTTCTTCTTCCCTAAACCCATACGGCAGATCCATATTGATTTTCCTACAGCCTAGCTGCAGTATTGCACTTTCCCTTTGCCACCATTAGAGCCATGCTCCAATACAATATCACAGGCCCACGGGTTCTGCATGTTAAGAACATGCTTCAGCAAAAATCCATCAGGCCTGTGGCCCTGGGTTTCACTCAGAAGAACATGCAGAGCACAGTTCATGCCAAAACAGCAATTTTAATTCATACAGCTCTCACTACACATTGCTCAAAATAATAATAAAAAAATAATTGAAGTTACGACTCCTGTTTGAAGGCAAAGGTGGGTTTAGCTTGAAGTGTTAAGGTTGTTATTGACATATTTTCTCTTGTTTGCAAGGAAGAGGAATTTAACTGTGAAAATAACAAGTAATGTTAAAAAATAGCTACCTTTAGCAAACATTCCCCCACCATGAAAATCACATTTTAGGCATATAATACAAAGCATAAGTATCATACTCCTGGAGAACATTGTCCTGGAAGTCCTAGCTCCAAACCAATTCCAACACATCCTAGTAATTGTAAATGTCCAATTGCAGAAATTCAGCCTACTATTTCACACCCATCCAGTGGGAGGCACTATAGATGATAGTCCATGTCTATATAGTGCTCTGCATGGATCATTTGTGAAGCACTTGGAGAAGTGATGTGAATCAGAGTGTTGACAGCAATTTTGTCTCTCGGCTGCTCCCAGATGACTGGCCGAGGGTGAGTCAAGAGGAGGAAGGGAGACCAGAATCCATGGGGGGACCGAGTGGCTTCAGAGTGCTGCTTAATGGAGAAATCAATGCGCCTCAGAGCCCAAAAAGGTGGAACTGTGTGTGTGTGTGAGTGTGGTGGGTTACTAGATGGTTTGACCAAGGTGGGGAGGAATGGGCAGAAGGGGCCTGTGGATAGGAAAGGGGCAACCATACAGCTGAATGGCATCATGAATTAATAATAAGCTAATCATCACCAAAATGAGGAGCTTTTCTGTGATGTGTGGTGGTGTGATTGGGGACCTGAGCAGGGGAGATGGGGGTGCTATGAGGAGAGACTACTCAATGAGTATGGCCACTTTTCACTCCACTGCCCTCTTGTCAAGAGCCGGTTGTGGCACAGGAGCTGAAGGCTCTCCAGGTAAAGAGCAGCCCGGGAAGAAAGTATTTTCAGCCAGCGGAGAGGAACAACAGTCTTGTACGACGAGAAGCAAGCTGAAATATTGATGAGGTTTAACGTTTTTGCAGGAAGGTAATTGTTTCTTTTCCCCCCGCCTGCTACTACGAATGCCATCACCTCGACTCATGGGTCTCCATTGCGCTGATCCATCAGGCCAAAAGTGGCCCCTGACACATGTGACAGCAGCGGTACCATTATATATAAGAATACGCAACAGTCCCTGCTAATGGCCTAGACAGTGGCTAAGCCAGAGTTTGAGGTTATATTCAGAAGCAAAGCATTTCCATTCCCACAATAACAAAATGCACTGAAAGACATGCTAAAATGCTCTAAAAAATGTAGCCTGTTTAGCTGTTTCCAGGTTGAGGATTCACATGTTGAATTTAGGTGAAGCACTAGACTGATATAATGCAATGATGTGCTGATGGATCCACCATAAGATACACCAAATATAACCATTCCAGCAGGTTGGGGCACCATTAAATTCAAATTCAAATTTTTTTGTCACTATTATTGTTGTATAATTAAATTTTCATTTTCACATCACTATACATAGTTTAAAACAAAACACAAGGGCTGCTTTATGTCAGTCAGACGGCTCTAAGAAGGGGTGTTCTTGGCCAGAATAAGCTGCAGTGTGCCAGATTTTGCTTCTGTGAATAAGGTAAACAGGACTGTTAATGCAAATATCTAAAAAACTAAGCAAATTGTTCCACAACCCAGTGTATAAAAATATGCTGACATACAGAAGAAGCTTGTCCTCCAACAAAAAATGACCATATAGGTAATTTGTGAAATTTCCTTATTATGTGAAATTTCCTTATTACCTATATTTATATTTTAAAGGTAAGCGCCCTCTAGTGTCTGTTGTCATGAAATGACGTATGACTGTCATTACCAATCAAATTGCATGTTTTGTTTAAATGCAGTGTGTGGACTTTTTACACTGATCTCACGGTTATTAAAACATATTTTACTAGGTGTAATTCATACGAATGACCACACCTAACCACACCCCTACAAAAATCCTGAATAATAGATGAGCACATGTTCTCTTCGCACCTATTACCGCATAATCACATCTCGTCTTATAACGCATCGCTCTACATACTGAGCTTGTCACGAGTCGCGCCTCTGTGTCCCCCTCCGGAACTCGGCAGCGGGAACCTTTGCCAGAATTTTAGTTCCTCCCCGGAAAATTTTAACCCACGTACCATGCGCGCTTCCGCCTCTGGTTTTGCTGTTTTCGGGCCTATTTAAACGCCGTGTCTGCTGCTGAATACACCATGACGTTCCGAAAATTGGCAGCCCAGACTGGATGGGACAGCGACCCCCTCAAGTCTCTGTATAGACGCAGTCTCAGGGAGGATTTGCAAACCGAGCTACCTGCACACTGAACAGATCCACTTCATCAACTCACCTGAACACCCCATCATCCTCGGCTTCCCCTGGTTGGAACTCCACGGAAGGTTGGAAGACAGCTTTCTCCACCACAAATGGGCACTATGAATACTGGGTGATGCCCTTCGGATTATCTAACAGTCTTTCAAGCACTGGTGAATGAGATCTTCAGGAGTATGCTAAACCAATTTGTAATCGTATACATAGACGACATCTTTATCTACTTACAGGACTTTGACACCCATGTGAAACATGCAAGAGCTGTCTTGAGCAAGCTGAAGACTTTATGCTAAGATGTCCAAGTGCGAGTTTCACCAGACCAAGGTTTCCTTCCTGGGCTATATCATCAGAGCAGATGGAGTCGCCATGGATGAAAAGAAGGTCTCTGCTGTTGTTAACTGGCCCAAACCTCAAACCCTGAAAGACCTCCAAAGATTTCTAGGATTTGCTAATTTCTACCGCTGATTCATCTGCAACTTCAGCAAAGTAGTCGCCCCCCTGACTGCCATGACACGCAAAGGAGTCAAGCTCCTACCCTGGGACGCGGAAAGCGAGGCAGCATTTCAAGAGCTGAAAATCAGGTTCACACCGCACCCATCCTCAAGACATCCCGACCCAGAGAAACAGTTTGTGGTGGAAGTGGATGCTTCAAATACGGGTGTGGGCACCATCCTCTCTCCGCGGCAGGGTGAACCAGCTAAACTTTTCCCCTGCGCCTTCTACTCCAGGAAACTCACACAGGCAGAACAAAATTCTGATGTGGGTGACAGAGAGCTGCTGGCACTCAAGGCTGCCCTGGAGGAGTGGCGGCACTGCCTGGAGGGGGCCAACAAACCCTTTCTGGTATTCACTGACCACCGAAACCTGGAGAATCTATGCACTGCTAAAAGGCTCAATTCAAGGCAAGCTCGCTGGTCCCTATATTTCTCACGCTTTGAATTCCAAATCACCTATCGACCTGGATCCAATAACGCCAAAGTAGATGCCCTCTCCCGTCAATTTCGTCAACACTTGTGCTGTATGTCAGGCAACCAAGTCCTCCAGGCAATGTCCGGCCGGTCTTCTGCAGCCCTTACGAGTTCCTCACCGCCCTTGGTCCCACATAGCCATGGATTTTGTAACCGACCTGCCTCCATCTGGTCAAAACACAACCATACTCACCATCATAGACATATTTTCTAATGCTTGTCGCCTGATTCCTCTCCACAAACTGCCCACTGCATGGGAAACTGCACAAGTCCTGATGGAGCAGATCTTCCGGATTACGGATTGCCAGAGGACATCGTATCTGACAGGGGGCCCCAGTTTACATCCAGAGTGTGGAGAGCGTTCTGCCATCAGATGAATATTAATGTGAGCCTTACATCTGGCTACCACCGGGAGTCTGATAGTCAAGCCGAGAGACAAAACCAAGAACTCATCCTCTTTCATCAACCGCCATTGTTTCCCTGGTCAGGCGAACCATCCGACCTCCCTTCAGTCCATCACTGGCTCCAGAGTAGTGAACAGACTTGGGACGCCGCTCACATTCACCTGCAGAAGGCCATACGAAGAACCACTGCCCTGGTTAACCCTCACCGCTGTCCCAATCCTCCCTACAAACCATGACAGTGGGTTTGGCTGTCATCCCATGACCTTTGGCTGCGCCTACCCTGTAGAAAGTTAAATCCAAGGTCCATGGGTCCTTTCAAAATCATAAGACAAATCACAACAGTATCTTACCATTTGGAATTACCTGCCTCCTACCATATCTCACCTACTTTTCATGTGTCCTTCGCCAGAATTTTAGTTCCTACCTGGACACTTTTAACCCACGTACCTTGTGCGCTTCCGCCTCTGGTGTTTGCCGTTTTTGGGCCTATTTAAACGCCGACCTCGCGTTAGTTCAACGCAAAGTCTTGATTGCACCTGGTGTCATTACTGAGCTTTTATTCTTGTTGGATTATCTGGTTTTTGTTGGACTGTTTATAGGACTTTTGATTCTCACTGCCTGCCCTGACCATTTTGCCTGCTTTTTGACTCTGCACTTCTGCCTGCCTCTGACATTGTTGTTTGTCTGACTACCCAAAATTAAAGCTGCATTATGGATCCGAATGTCTCTGGTGATTCATCACAGAGCTACACCAACTCTGAATCTTGAGGCAGATAAAATAGTACAAAACATTAATATGCAAATAATAGTAGTATATGCTCTGATGGGTCGTATTTCAACAGTTATTGGTTGGAGGACAGGTTGGAACATAGTTAAGAGGTTCAGTTATGGTTCAAAATAAAAGGCCTGGTTTCACAAATGTGACTTAGTTTAAGCCAGGACTAAGATATTTAAGAAACTTTTACAAAATGTCTTAGAAGAAAACTTTACAGGTGTGATTCTTCACACAGAAAAATTACATATTTTAAGATATGTCAGAGCAAGATATTTTCAGTTGAGACAGCTCAAACATGCATTTTAATCTGGGATTAGCTGAAAACCTTGTCTGTAAAGTCTTTGCAAACATATCAGAGCGATCTACACAGGCCGATAAAGCAGAGTGATCCCAAACCCTGCAGTAAGAAACCCTGCAATAAGGTCCTTGCTTTAAAGACTTTGGAGAAGGCTCCATCATAATAATAAATGTAATAATAATAATAAAACAACCGGTGAGTGGGAGTTTTGTGGGTGAAAACAACTTAGTAGTTATTATTAGTTATCTTATGAGTAAGATAGGTCAGTGGAGAGCGGCCTGGTTGACTCATGTTAAAAGAAATATGACAGTAACTGATAAATATAATATATAACTAGTGGTATACACCAAAGCATCACTGAACCCACAACATGTCATCCATTGAAGCAGATAGGAAACAGCAACAGAAATCCACACAAGCTTCAAATCCTGTCAGCCAAGAACTGCAAACTAAATAGGGCATGGGCTGACCAAAACTGGACTGTTGAAAACTTGAAGTTTGTTGCATGGTTTGATGATTCTTGATCTCTGCAAACATTTAAATGGTAGGGGAAGAATTTGGCATAAGCAAACTGAATCCACAGATTGATTCTACCTTGTTTCAATGTCTACAGAGCTGAAGTTAAAGGTGAAATTCCAATGGTATTGCTTCCTAGTTGGAGGTGGATGCATCCAAGTTTGACCACATTTTCTAATGGTTATTCCTAGTAGGATGATTTCCCATGTCACAAAAGATAAATCACCTAAAGTTAGTTCCATAAACAAACCAGTGAGATCAGTGCACTCCATTAGCCTCCTGTCACAAAATCTCAGTCCAAGAAGAACACCTTTGGGATGTTGAGAAATGTCACAGCATGAATCTGTAGCTGACAAATCTGTAGAAACTGCCTGATGCTGTCATATCAATATGGACAACTAAGCATTATTCCCAGTATCTTGTTGAGTCCATGGCGTGAAGAGTTCAAGGTGTTCAGGAAATGTGTACTTAACAGTGTCCATGTGCATATTATCTATGGATACTGTACATAAACCAAAAACTGTTTAAAAAAAAAAATAGTTTCAACTATTGAACGTGTGTGCGTTCCTCTGCATGTAAACATTGCACAGCACATGATGTGTCAGCAGCATCACGCAAATATATTGTTTACATGCAGAGGCACTTCTCGATCATGGTGGATGATGTGATTTGGAGGAGAAGAATTGTTAAATAAATTGTTTTTTGTGTGTGTGCTTCGTAAAACTGTGGTTTAACTACATGGACTCTTTTACTGATGTCTTTATTACTTTTCTTGGTCTGGGAACTTTCTACAGCACCCCGCACATGACATGCAAGACAGATATGAAAAAAGGAGGCTAAATTGTGTGCACAATTTACTATTTTGTTTCTTTGATTTATAAATTGTGCACACGATTAACAAATTTATAAATCGAGGGAACGAAATAGAAAATCATGCACAGATTTTTTTTTTTCTTGCATGTAATGAGCAGGGCTCTGTACATTTAATTTGCATTGCTTTCTATAGAGGGAAACTCTCGGAGTTCATCTGAAATTTCTTAATTTGGATTCCAAAGATAAAAAAGGTGTTACACGCTTTGAACGAGTTATTAATGACAGAATTTTCCTCTTTGCGTGAGCAATCCCTTCAAGGCCAATTCACAAGGCACTGACAAATGCTGAGACATGGCAACAGACACATTCTTTGGGCTTTGTTGGATAAGTGCTGAGGTGATCGAAGTACACAAATCAAGTAATTGAGTAAAAGTACAGATCCATACTATAAAATATTATTCCAGTAAAAGTAAAAGTACTCCTTTTTCAATTTTACTTGAGTAAAAGTACAAAAGTACTTGTTTTTTTATGTACTTAAGTAAAAAAGTACTGATTTTTTACAGCACATTTTTTTCATAATCTTACTGCTCAAAATACCTGAGATTTTTGATCACATTCATATCTGTCTACTCGGATAGTTGATCCAAATAACACAGACATAGGGTTTAATGTGTAGCATTTTAATAAAACTGCTAAAATTACAGCAGCAGGGAATATGAAAGTTTTTTGACTTAGAGACATTGATGTTGATGTGTCTGCATTCATTTCAGTGGATTTATATAGATCACCCTTTACTGCTGTGTAACAATCTGACAATTTTTACCTAAATATGATTTTCAGTTAATTTTAGTAACATCATCAGTCGCGTGCACCAGTTGATCAGTTCACTGGAGACTCGCTCTGAATGGATCGTTTGAATCAGTGAGCTGTCGAATCGAAAACAGCTGCAATCGGATCATTCCAATTCGAGAATGAATCGTTTAGTGCAATTTGCGAACCGATTGAACAGGTTCATTAAAAAGAATCATTAATCATTCATTAATGAATCGCTCGTCTGCATCTCTCTCTGAGCATGTGATATATAAGTAACGATATGTTTTATGAAATGTAGTGAAGTAAAAGTTGCTAAAAATAAAATTTCTCCGGTAAAGTACAGATACTTGAAAAATGTTCAAAAAAATTAAAACTACTTTGTTACTGTCCACCACTGGATAAGTGTGACCCAGTCAGTAACTAGTTTTATTGTTCAACACTTTTTTTCACTGATTGACACACATTGAATCAGCATTTCTTGTGTCCTATGACTATTTTTGTACCAATTTTACAATAAATAATACTACTACGATAGCAGTGTCAAACTGGAAGGGTTAAGCTGTAAAGATGCAGAAAACAGACTCAAATGTAATGAGATGGATCTGGTGAACAGAACTAGAGCCAAAGTGAACATCTTTCTTTTTCTCTTTCTGAATCCCAGAGCTCTCAGTCTGCAGGTGGTGAAGGAGCAAAGGGCAGGCGGAGTGGAGTGCTGCTGCCGGAGAGTGGCTGATGGGTGGGGAGAGGAGGAGAACAAGGCCTGCTACACTCAGCTACAGGAAGGCTGCAATCAATAATTCACATCATCTGTCACCACGCGCTCCACTGGACCACTCAACAAACAGCACAGACAAATTAAAGCAAAAACACGCAAGAGTCAAGCAGCCTGACTCGTCCACATCTATGCACTGAGGAAGACAATGTGCACAGATGGTCTGGATAACGTAATCACATAAGAACGAGTAGACCAATGAAAAAGAGGACACAAATGCAAATAAACGTATAAATGATCAAATATATCTACAGTATCACAATATTTTATATTCTCTGTTTAAATTTTGTACTATATCTTTACTTTTTAATGACCTCTTTAACATTTAGCCTAATTTCTTTAGAATGATTACAATTCACATTAGAATCAATTATGAATATTAAGTTGCATTAACAGAAATATCTCGTTAAAAGTTGAACATATGGGATTAAACATGCTATTAATAATGAGATAACTGACCTCCCAAACAAACATTCCTTACCTGACCTTCACATGTCACTGCCTGCCTCATGGAGGTATTTGAATATAATTCTGATGGTGATTTTAGGCTCATGCAGATATGAGAGTGTGTGCAAACAGCGAACAGGTGTAATTTCACACTCCGTCGAGTACCTCCTCGAATCCTCTTTAATAGCCACACGCAAGGCTCTGTCAATCAGCATGGTTCTGAATTTTAAACACAAACACACGCGTGAGTCAGATCAGATATACAAGGCGTTTCCACCCCCACAACTTCTCACTTTCATCACTTTGGGTTTGGAACAGGCCAATAGTTAGTGAAGTTTTTCTGCTTGTGTGAGAGGTGTTAACCTCAGGCAGTACATCTTAATTTTCAATCAACATAAAAAGAACATTGTGAACACACCGTTTGCTTTTTTGGTAGCAGAAACAGATCTCCCAGATAGCTAATGTATTAATAAATTAGGTCTGGGAGATGTTAGTTCTGAAAAAACGTTTAGTTTTCCTCTATATTAAAAGAGCACCAACCTAAGAGGCATGTTTACACACCATCATTAAAGGCTGATAATATCTTTCCTAATACCTATGTCTTCAGAGTCTGTTTACTGTTGTGAACAATTTCAAGTGGATGAGAAACAAATTACTAAATATAATTTTACTGTAAATAAACAGTAAATACAGTGCTTTGTAAATGACATACATTTTGATACACAGAACCTACATTCAGAACTGTACCAATTCAAACTACTCCTATTTCAACAACAACAAACAACGCAAACCTTTTATTTTGATCAATGTAGGGCATAGCTACTGTTAAAACATCATCTTTATAGAGACCTCAAGCACATTATCCTTAGAGGCTTTTGAAGCATAACACTCTGTACAGTAGGTAAGCACTTCAAGGGTTATCTAAACCTCACTGGTCAACAGTAACTTCATGCATGCACCACCTCCTGACCTACACAGACTCATCAATATTTTAAGTGGTACTTAACGGACAAAACTGAGCGAAGACCATGCCAGGGGCACCTGGGGCAGGCAGGGAGGGGATCTCATGAGAACAAGATGTGGTCCATCTTACCAATGGGACCAGAACTGACCCAGAAAAACATCTGAACCACAGCCTGTACAACAAAATGTAAAGCTACAACAGCATTTCTATCAACAGCATTTCAGTCAAAAAAGGCCAGAAATCAATTTTCAGCATCGTGAATATATAGATAACCTATAAATAACATTTGAAAATACTTGGGTTGGTGAGGTAACACTTTATTTCCTGGTATTCGTTCGATTCTAAATCGATTCTAAAGTTCTAAATACCTTTGCAATGAGAAAACAGCAGTCACTGCAAGAAAGCATCTGATCATAGCAATGTGGATATCTTTGCACACAAGCTCAACAAAAATGAGCTCTCCAGCCAAGTTAAGTCACCAGGGGTGCCTTAACTGTAGGAAAGGTTAGCATGATTCCAAGGGCCCTGATGAGAAGTCCCCCACCCCGAAATGCAGTTTTGTGGGAGTTCAAGTCAATACGATGTTCAGGGGGCCCAGAAATCAAAGCAACACCCCTGAAATCCACATCATGTTTATTTAAATAGCACTATATAGACACTTACAACATTATTAAACATGACAAATAGCATCAGTACTGCTTGTTTTAAACTAGAATGACAATTTTGACCTTGATAGACTTACCTACCTATTGCAAGGACCAATGTTTGAAGGTGTTTACCAGGCAGAGCAAACCTTTATTTTGGCAAGCTGTTTCGAACTCCCCAAACAAAATTAGTTTTATCGCTTTGTTCAAATAATGTTCTTGGATTTTGCTTGAATTATATTGGGACTTTACTGTTTCAAAGCAAAATGTTACATATTTCTAAACTGATAACAATGATCCCATTACACCCACAAAATTTCACTAAAATGTTTCTATTGTAGAGGTAACCGTGCTCTTGGCACAACCATTTGAAACTCTCTATGTAGATACAGAGTTATGTTAATGTAACAACACTTTAACAAATATAAATGGCAATAAATGGCTATCAAATAAAAATAAGCCATGTATAAAGAACAAAAAGAGGCCAGCACTGACCAATGAAACCTTCACATTGAACTGATATTGAGAAAAGCAAGCAATGCTTGCCCAAGCTGTGTTTATGCTCCTCACTTGACCGAATGGTCTCAGTTAACAAAATCAATACTAGTGTGCGTGTGAAACCAGGCCTACAGGGGGTGTGGCCCAACTCCCATGGCAGGATGATGCACACACATCAATTATTGAGCAGTCTAGGCTCATGCAATGCTCTGAAAGGTCAAAGGTCAAACACCAGCACCCAGTGGTGCTCAGGGCACGATACTCCAAAACAAACAGAAAACATTATCTATAGCTGGCAAAGACTGTCATGACCTGGATATCACCCATTTTTATCTGTAATGATGGAATGAACATTTCATTCTCTTCTGACATCTGTTTCTACATTAAGTGTTAAATGCGTTTAGCAATTTGAAAGCAAAGCTGAAAAATCTCTTGCTTCAGCTACAACATTACTAAATTATTTGTTCTAAATCAGATTTACACCCTGACACACATCAACATGCCAAAACACTGCTTTATTTTTATAATACATACAGTATGTTCTATCACTGTAGTGTGTCAGATGTAAAATCAACAATCCAAAGTAGTTTTGGGGATATGCAACTTTATGTTCAAGACACTGGTCCCAGGCAGCTTTCTTACGTAAAACCTTTCATGCCTTGATCTCTCATATGTCAGTGTCAGGATAGATTTAAGGTAGCTGGGAAGTTACCTCTTTTTGAGCTCATAACCAATGACAATCCTGCAGACATCTCACTTTGCTCTCACAGACACTGAATTTTAAATCCTTCACTGATTTCTTTATTTAGTATCTGCCATATGTTTGAAGACCTTCTATCCTGCCATAAGGATTTCAGAGTTGAATGAGATATTCTGCATTTCTGAAGCCGTGGATTAAGTTGATTTTGATCCCACAGCAGCCGGTGTAGCTTATCTTTTATGTGATCAGTTGTTTTCTTAAACACAAGGTTTACTATGACCACAGCCAAGTGGGTGCTTTACAGCAGGCCAGAGCTCAGGTTCAGGGTGAATTCCTACTCTAGTCTGCATTAATGTTGCATATGGGCCCGGCTTGTGCATGTGTGAGTCTGAAACAACAAATATTAAATGTATGACAGGGATGTGAATTTTTTGTTAAGTAGGAAGGAATTCCACGATTTGTCTTTCGAAAATTAACTATTCATCACAGCTTTAGGATTCTCACTTCTGCATATGATGATTCTCAGAGATGTACCACTTTAATTCCATCTCATCTAGCATTTAAAGCAGACACAAGGTCATTGTTATCTTCTTTAGAGTGTAGTTTTAAAGGTCATGTTTTGCCTGGATACCCGCTCCTCTATTTACCTAATCCACCCCCCTTCAACATTCGTACCCTATCCTACCCCATGCCAGCCCCAACCTCTGGGTCCATTAAAGGGACGGCTGATGCATGTAACGTTAAAGGGGAAGGCAGCCCAGTTGCGGGCCCTGTGTCTGGGCCAGGACTGGCTCATGAAATATTGAGAGGTCGTGTCCCTTCTAGGAGCTGGCTCACTCATTCTTGGTGGAGGGAGGCTGATTAATATTTTAGACTGCAATCTCCTGCTTGACAAACTCTCCCACATGATTGGGCAGGAGCGTCTCCGCTCTCCCTCGCTCTGTCGCTCTGCCCCACCACCACCCACTTCGGCTTCTTTTTTTCTTTTTAACCAAATTTCATTTATGGGGAAATTAATTACGCCCGGTGATTTTGGCGAACAGACCCCACAACCTCCTCGCTTATAGGGCCCCCTGGGGCCCCAGTGGTCCCATTGAATGAAGTACCATCTATTTTTTATGAAGAGCAGGTTATCGTATTTAGTCAGATTAAAACAGGCAATGTGGAGAGGGTTTCAGAGAAACAAGCAAAGCAGAAAATACATGTTCCCAAGTTACACCCTTTTCATATCTACTTCAGTTTAAGCTCATTTTTAAGATTTCCCAAAAAAAAGAAAAAGAAAAAAAACACAACACACAACTCTCGCATTGGGAACCCTATATGACAATGACCTAGGTTAGTGCTTCCTGTACATGTTATCTGTCAATTCTTTTATTAGCATATTATATTATTTGTGTTAGGGATAATCAACCTGTCATAATTTCTTTAACTCATGAAGATGAACTGACTTATATATGAGGTTTATGCAGTTATAGCTAAAATATTTTCTAAATAAAACAGTTGCAAACATCTTTGTGAGCATGCAAAATTACAATTTCTTTTCTTCATTATTTCCTTTATTCAACACATGCATCATGTAATACTGAAATGTGAAACAAATTTATTTTGGAGTAGGTTAGGGAGCATAATACACTAAGTAAACTCTTTTTTTTAACTTAATACTTAAAAATAGTAATATATTTACCATATATTTTAACTTATATTAATCTAATGTTATTTCAGAAATTCAGTTATTAATTAGAGTGTGCTGAATCATAAGTCATTATATTCTGTCATTAATGGCATTAAATTGCTCGCCATGAAGGATCAGAAAGCTCATGGATTCCATAAAAAAGTTCTTAATTTGTGTTCCAAAGAAAAACGTGAGGGTGAGTAATTTGTGGGGCCGGATTTTTCATTTTTGGGTGAGCTATTAAATAAGGCAGCATTTAAAACATGCAGAGCAATTGTCCAGAAAAAAAGTTCCAGGAGAGATTTTTTTGCATAGTGGAACTTCTGTCCAGTCTGTATTACAGAATACTACTAGACAGCTTATTAAAATGTTTTTAATGTTGCTAGTACAGTATTTTTTTTAAGTTTTGTTCTATAGTGAACTATACATAGGAGTTGATTTTTAAAACAATTATGCAATTAATTATCCATTAAATTCCTTCATTATCAATTTACATGTGGATTTCTTTAATACTTTAACTAATTTAATGTATGTTTGAATAGGAATTCAGGATAAAGTCATTTTTTATCATGTTCCAAACAAGTGTTTGTAGTTGAAACCTATTAACTCTAAAACACAGCTGCAAAAAGGAACAGCTTTTTCTTTGTATGCTCTTTTATAAATTGCAAAGATAACAGAGAGGCAAGAGAAATTAGTTTTACTCGGCAAGCCCTGAGTGCCACTGCAGAGAGGTGCCAACAGTTAGACCGGCTCACCTGGGGGCCTTGCCATGTCAGGACAGTACCTGGCATCCCGCTGCTACTGCCTGTTAAATGATGCAGAAGCTACCAGACAGTCCTCTTACATGGGAAGGCCAATGGCACGTAAAAACAAGTGGGTAGGATGAACATCCGCCTACTCAGCAGGGCCAGGACAGGGGCCAAGGGAGGCTTTACCTCAACCAGAGCAAAGTTTGTCAAGACAAAGAGTTAAAAAAGAAAGAGAATGAGAAAAAGGTTTTTTTTTCTGCATACAAGATGAGATGCAAGCTAACAGAAACAAATTCCCTGCAGGTCACCAGCTTTACAAATATTCTAATTCTCTATACACACCTGATATGACCTGGGAAACACACACACACACGGATCCGCTCAGGCATTAAAAATCATGGTTCTGTGAACACACATACGCACAGGGCAGGGCAGAGCATTCATAACATCTATGCTTTAAAGGACAAGGCCATAGGGAGAGTCAGTGAGCGAGAATCAATGAGAAAGCCGTGTCTCTGTCAGTGAGGTTAGGATCCCCACTAAAGGGGCAGAAGGAAAACTCAGTAAAGCGGAAAGACAGCAGTCATCCTACTGCTTCCCTCCTTTGGGCCAACACCATATCCCAATCTCCATCTCCAACTTGCAAATACACACCACAATAAAAGGCTATGTCACCAATCCTTCAAACAACATCAGTACTTGAGATTTCTTTGTGCATTTCTATCATGTCCCTAAAATTATGCCACTTGATTACATTTTTACCTTTAAAAGGTTACTCCACCCCAAAATTAAAATGTTGTCATTTGTCACTTACCTTCATGTCATTCCAAACCAGTAAAAACTTTGTTCGTCTTCGGAACATATTTAAGAGATTTTCAAGCGGGAGGCTTGTGACTCTCGAAGTCGAGGAAAGTATGAAACAATATAACAAGTTGAGCATTCTGACAAATTTATTTAATGCATTTCTTTTGGAATTGTTTGCCGGTGAAAGTGACAAGTCATAAACTTCCTAGTTTTCATCCGAAATATCTTAAAGTGTGTTCTGAAGACAAAAAAGCTCTTACAGGTTTGGAACATCATGGGGGTAAGTCATTAATGTCAAAATTGCAGTTTTGCATTCAAGTACCCCTTTAAGTCAAAGGCAAACATCCATCATAAGAAATTTAAAAAAACAATGAAAAGAGTTTAAGTGTAAATCAAAAAATATATATTTTTAGTTTCAAACCATCATCAAAAAATGTTTAATGACTCTTAAAACAATGGAACACATAAGTGAAGCCAATAAGTGAAGCCAATGCCAATTCAAGTATTTGTACATGTGTATACAAATTCCATCACATAGACATACATTGACGTTTTAGGTATAGCAGCTCACTTGAACATCTCAAATCAAAGGCAAACAGGCCTTATATAAAGTATCAAGGCCATAGAAAGCATAAATACATGACCATGAGCGACTATTACTTTAACGGATAGACCATGAAAATACCAAACAAAACAAAGTGCCCTTGGAAGCCTTCATCTGATTCCTGGCATTGGAAGCAAGAGAAAGACAAAGAGCCCTAGGCTCCCAGAAGTCCACGCTCTATAAATGCTTCTATGTCCAGAACCTCAGTACCAGAATACACCATTAATGGAACTGGTCCTATGCTATAGTAGTAAATTATGAATGGAGGGTTATGTTTTCCAAGTCACTGCCTGCTGTCCACACAAAAGTGCAGTGATAGATTCATAATGAAAAATGCTCATGACATAAATGGGTCCAAGGCCAAGAAACAACAGGGGGATTTTTGAACCTTTGGCATTGCTTACCCAATATCTCCAAAAAGCAATTTCAAAATAAGCCTTTCTTATTTGTGAAGCACTGTTTATAGACTAGAGGTTTTGCTTTGTTTTAGTGTAAATTTAACTAAATTGAACTGTTTTAGTGTAAATGTATCTATTTTTAAAAGATTCATTGAGCTATTACAAAAAATCCCATTAAGATGCATAGGAAAAAAGTCTGACTTTAAAATCCTGAAACATTTATTTATTTATTTATTTTTTATTTTTTTTGGCTTTCACCACACAGGTCATATCAATAACACTTAAATATACAAATACTGTAACTCCTGAATGTCTACACCAAGTGGAACGCTAAACGGTAATCCAACCCCTAGGCCACAACATCAACTGTTGAAATGTCAGCTCTATAGAAACCACATTAATTCCTTAACACTAAAGGATAAAACCATACCCGAAATGCAAAGCCATACTCCAGTCCCAAGAGACATCTTCCATCAGAGAGCAACAGGGAGGTTGTTGGAATTCCCTTTGAAAGGCTTCACTGCCTGTGGCATGAGTCTCCACAAGCGCTGTCCCTTTCCCAGGAACTGTGGAAAAGAGAGAGAAGTTGGAGACACAATTAGCCTCATCAGAGGGACTTTGAAAGTGTTTAGATTATTGTAATTAGCAGCGAGTTGAAGATATCCATCCTCCAGACGATCCCTTCAAAAGATGGCCTTGAAGAACATCCTTTGCATGGCAGAGGGAGACCCCAGGAAAAAGTCGGTCTTGTTTCAAAAAAATAAATGCTTCTGTGTAAATATATTTCCACCATATACCATGGGAATAATCCAGTTTTAATTTAGCTGCTAATTTAATTAGCCGCTAAGCCGCCCCTAAGCCTCCCAGAAGCTTTTATTTTTTTTAGTGTGAGATTGAGGAAGGGACCATATTACAATATACAATGATACAAAGAAAAAAATTTGTCAAAAAGTTTCTAAGGTATCTAAGTTATCCAACATCCCAGACATTGACAGCAAATTCTTTGAAAACTTTTTTTATGAACAATAGCAAAATAAAAATAAAAAATTTGGGGTGGAGTAACCCTTTAACTCTTTACTAACCTGTGAAATGCAATAAGAGACTATCATATTAATAAAAGCTATAGTAAATAATAATAATAACAAAAAACACCTATAAATGATTGTTATCTAACTCAGCTGACTGCATGACCTGGCATACAATTGGGCATTCTGACTGATTGGAAAGGGTGATGTCTGTTCGGAGAAGTACAAATCAAAGGCTTGGGTGGCTGGTATGTATGTGCGTGTACGGTACAGTGTGCTGGGCTTCAGCAGGCGCACAGGGATGTGTCGAGTAGGAGGTGAAACGAACACATGCCACTCAGTCTGCAGGCGAGGGGGCCGGGGGCTTCATTAGAGGGAGCCAGAGGCTGACCCTGGCTGCCGCAGGCCACAGATCAGGGGGGTGCAGGAATCTCTGGATAGCGAGGGGTGGTGGGGGCTGGGGGTGCGAGAGAGATGAGTGAACCACCAAGGAGCCTTTCCCCTGGGCTCCCCTTCTGCCCGACCTCCCGGATCTCTGGACGGAGCAGAAAAATCAACAGCGTTCCCCTTTGAAGCTGTCTCCTCCTCTGTTTCTCTTTCTCCACGCTCCCTTTCTCCACGGACCTCATAAATCATGCATGCAACACATACATCATATTTTTGCTCTTTCTTTCTGTCTTTCTTTCATTCTTTCTTTTTAAGACAGACTGCCTTTCAAACAAGGCATGAAGCAAGCAACAAAGGATGGGAGTCTATGTATGTCATGGTTCTGTGGTATAGCCCATTATCTGGCATGTTTGACAAATTACTTAACATGACTGCAGTACTACTGATTTGGCAGAAGTGGAAAATTCATGGGGCATCCATAATCCTGAAATTTAACAAGCTACCAATAATGAGTAAGCAAATGCTGCTCAAATGAGGAACAACTAATCACCATACATAGCAATAAGGAAACAGCGCTATCCAGAAAAATCAATTAGAGAAAACCGAAAAAGACGGTTCTTCAGATGAGAAGGATGATTATTTTAATGCAATAATTGGCATGGAGATAAAGTAGCTAATTGCCATAATGAAACCGAGTTTTTCACATGAAAGGCAAGTAAATGAATTGAGAAGCGCATCTTGAAAGGGCGCCGGGAATCTTGGGAGACTCTCAAAGATGATCTTTTATTCCTTCTCTTCAGAGTGCAATTCTGATGTGGAACGTCAGCAAAAAAAAAACAAAAAATAAAACATGCCCAACTAGTGGTGTCAAATCAGAATAAAGCCCCTCTCTCCTGCCCTTCAGGAAAAGAGGAGGTGGGAGGGGTAGAGAAACAGAAAACAGAAAAAGTTAGTTGGCTCCAAAACATCTTTGAACGTGGAAAAAATGGTGTGTCCCCTGGCATGCAACTCAGATCAAAGTAAGGGAAAATGAAATAATCATAAAGAAATATAAGAAGACAAAGTTTTTAAGAAGGGGGCAGAGAACTTGTGGTGGGAGACACAGGCCTATTAAGCTGTAGCTGAAACCTATGGAGGACAGCGTAAGCAAATGAACTGAATATCTTTCAGTCTAATGGAATGTCTTGGAAGTATGACTCTGGTGTTATCATGGGTAGTACTCATACAAGATCTTAGTTTGCTCAATTGTGTGTTAAATTGCATGACATCAGGTAAGGAATCTTAAATTAGAAGCTATGATCCATGTCTATTTCAGTGTATCCAAAGATGAGTCTTAAACTCCTAGGCACTGAATAGACCCATACAGAAATGTAATATATGTGCATATATGAAATACCCTTATGTTTAATATATGTTCATATAGATGACCCCTATTTTAAAATATGCCATATTCATACATGTATCCTATTAGAAAATGGGACAATTTCATATATTGACATTTAGGTTTACCCCATAAAAAATATATATGTTTATGTATGAATAATACATGTATTGCCATATATGCATTGTATATAACTATTAATATATATGATATTATGGGTTTTTTTATGTGTTATATAAAAATTAGACATATATGCACCGCTGATTATTTACATATATGTGACATATGGTTTCATGAGGTCAATAAGTATTTGATCATCCTGTGATTTTGCAAGTTCTCTTACTTAGAAATCATGGAGGGGTCTACAATTT